>BJKM01000493.1:0-27500 GCA_015082035.1 Chaenogobius annularis | reverse complement strand
TCATTGGATACCTCATATTTAACTTTTTAATGGCATTTTGTAGAACGTCTGTAAAAGGTTGGGCTGAAGCTCATTTCCGGAGGACTAGCTGTTATTCACATTATGATCCTCTGATTCTCCAATTCCCATCAGATCATCTTACTCGCTCGATCAATGCCCCTCTCTCCTCTGGGACGGCCCCTCGAGCTCTTCACCAGCTCCTGTTTAAGTGCACTAATGCTGCTGTGTCCAGATGAGCTCCTTTCCATATGGATTCACATAAGCAGTCAACATGCAGTTTGAGTTTTGCGTCCTCACAGCCCTGTGGAGACGCCTACATACCTGATGTTACATAACGTGTTGAGCTAGCACTGAGGGCTGCCAGGTTCAATAAAAAGACTTTTCCATTTTCCTCCTCTTTTACCTTAGTGACCCTTGGATTATATGAAGTATATAGTTTTTGTCTTGCATTTTTTTTGCATAAGCATTCATATTTTTCATTCACCACGCTCTCACTTATAAAATGTAACAAATTAGTGGAATGGGAAGATTGATCAATATATATTTTGTATTCGTCTTTTATATTAACACGTGACATCGCATCCTTCTTCAGACATGACATCGTCCTTCTTCAGACATGACATACTTGACTCCAGTTTTGACTTTTGACAGTCTTGGAAGTGCTTGTCTTTGTCTACATATTGCAGGCATGTCCAAACTACGGTCCAGGGGCCAAATGCGGCCCTCTGGCCAATTTTTGTTGGCCCTCCGACTTCATGCTAAGTTGGTCCAAACAACAAAAAGTAGTACTGTAAAATTGGAAAAATTCTAGCATTTTGATGTCATACCAACCTAATAATAATGTTCCAAGTCTTATTAAAACTGTGGAGGTCCATCGAAACAATGTCAAATGCAAAATTTGTCGGGTTGTCTGTGGCACTCTGCTCTGTACAAGTTTCAAAATGCGGCCCTCGGTGAAAAAAGTTTGGACACCCCTGACATATTGTATTTATCTTTTCACTGAAAATGTTAACCACTCAAAAATAGCACATTTTACCTACCTCACCTACTTCTTGTTTAGTGTTTGGTGGTTTTTGGGTTTTTTACATTTTCAAAACCTCACGAGGTGTTTATAATGTTTTGGCAGGACTTCCTCAGCTCGAAGAGCACACTCAGTGATCCATAGGTTGTAGACACAGTCTTAAATGAGGCAGGACTCAGCATCTGTGTTTTAGACTTTTCAGCTCCAGCTCCAGGGGGTTATTAAACCATTCGAACAGTAACACTCTGTTTCCGAGAATGTCTTTCTCATAACTTGTTTGCTTTCTCTTCTGCAGGCCCTGTCAGCTGAGGCCCAGCCATGATGAAAGCGGGCGCCACCAAAGTGGGGCTGCCCAAACCAGGGCATGAGCGGACCAGGCCTGCTTCTGTGACCTCCCCGACCTCCTCAGCCATGAAGGTCCCCAGGTCTAATCTGCTTGCACCTGACCACCGCCTCGGCAAGGTGAACTAATGTATTATTGAGTGACTGCGGAAACATTCGTAAACCAGGTCCCGGCCAGGTCTAAACTTAGTCCAGACTTGGGACCAACTAGTCTTAACCAGGCCCAAAATCCAGACTAGGGACCAGGTCTTAACCCAATCCAGACACAGGCGCAAATTCAGACAAGGCCCAAACCACAGTTGTACCACATTTACACAATTCAGTACTTTTACACAGAATTAGCAGTACTTTTACACAGAATGTGCACTTTTGCACAGATTTCTCACTTCCACAAAATATTTTGTACACATTACGCAGTCACTTGCAATGGCTTCTGCATTGCACAGCATATAGTTGTACGTATGTGTTTTTTCTCCAATGACTGACTTCCCTTTACTTGGTTTGCCTTTGTGTTGATTTTAAGATGAATTTTCTTTTCATGTTGCCATGCACTAGTTGCCCCAAAAATACAGTTTGATTTTGGTATGTGAGTTTTTTTAATTAATTTTATTCTACCTCAACTCGTAATTGTAATTGTTAGAGATGTGATTGCTGTTTCGTAATTTAAATGCTGTGAATGTTTTGACCCTTCAGACTGCTAGTAGATACATTACAACCATTTGATTTCCCATTTTGTGGGAATCATACTTATGACTATTTTAAATAACATGACCAATTGCTCACTTAAGTTGGGGTTTTTTTCAGTTAAAACGAGCCAACAGTGACGATGCCCTGAACAAACCTGCCCTGACGAGTGCCACTGCTGGTTCTCGAATGAAGAAGACTGTGACGACAGGAGCAATTTCAGACCTGCCTGAAGCTCGACCTCGCGCCTTAGCAGGTAAACGGCAATAACAATACTATTTTGATCCATACAGTCATTGCTATGATCAGCCACTAGAGGGCCTCAGCAGATTACTAAAATTGACTATTGCTATGCACCATTGTGCCAGTAAATGTAACTTCATAAAGTGCTTTTAAAGGTTTTGAATGAGTGCCAGTCAAACTGTGGGCTGTAATACAAGCTTTGATTTAATGTATACGTTATTCCTGAAAGACATTAACCCAGATGACATATGATTTGGCCCAAATTATTGAATATACCATTTTTAATGTGCTTTATATAGTCGTAACACGATGAAATTTTGATTCAACGGGCAAAGAAAAATTATGGTGCCAAGTAATTGCTAACGCAGAAATGTATTGGATTTCAACATTGAACACTTTTTCCAGAGTAGTGTAATGGTGCAATGATTATTGTTGCTTCTAAAGAAAAAAACAGAAAAGACTAGACCATCTTCAGTTCAAAGTTATTTACTTTACCAAATAATTAAAGCTGTACTATTATATTTCATAAAAAACAAGTTGTGCAACCTTTTAAACATTTCAATAGTTGCTTAAGCTCTAAAGCCTTTTTATGCCCCCAAGATATTTGTATCTATATGACGTCTGCACAGTTTGCTCTACATTTCTTGAGTGTTAAACAAAAAACAAAACAAAAATTATATATATTTTTCGATTATTGTTTCTTATCTGTGAAAATAAAAACCTTTTTGTTTTCCTCTGTAACTCAAGCTCTTCTAAATATTGGTGCTGTTGAATGTAATGATTATGCTGGGATCAAACAAAACAACTCAACTCTGAAACTGGCATCAAATGTGGGGCAAATTTGGCGTCTGATTTTGTTTGCAATAATTATAGTAGTCCATAGCACACAGTTGAATACCCCTGACAATGAAGAATCCTGTATCTGCTTATGTTTGGCCAATCCGCTCAGTGCAAAGACATGTCCTGCTCAAATTCAGCTTCAAAGACTGGTTAAGCTCAAACCGAGATAAGTGAATTCTCTTTGCCAAAAGACTCTGGAGGAGCACAGGATCACAGCCAAGAGAGGCTCTTAGCTCCCAGCTCCCAAATACAATTAGGCCATCATCAGCTGGAAGTTTGTTTTTGTTTTCTTTTTACAAGGGCGAGAGGGCATTTATGCTTTCTATTAGATATAACATAATTTAGTTACTTCCTTTTTCCTTGATAGTCTTCAGGATTAATAGTATTTCTAGATGATCACTCCAGGCACTTCAGCTTCCTGTTTATACCTGACATTTTGAGTACTTTTGACCATTGAAAATATAGCTATGGCAACTGTGCTAAATTCTCATCACTCTGAACTGATATTTAGTTCATAGAAGTCAATAGATCTTTTTGTGACTGCTATGTTTTGCAGTCACTCATTTTTATTCGGTCATTACTTCCCATGCTATCATTAAAGCAAAGTAAATTAATTTATTAGCGTGAAGTTCCCATGATGAGTAAAATTGTAGTCACCGCCCTGCGTTAGGACGTATTGTATACTTCTGCTCAGCTGTCCCATAAAATCACATCCATCGCCTTCAGCGTCAAAACATTTGTGACAGGTGACAGTGCTTTCAGCCATGCATGAATAATGGCCAAGAACATTAGTCTCATTATTAGTCTTTGACATTTTTGCCCGTCATGTTGAACTGTCATATGCATCTATTGACTCCTTTATCACCAGCTGAGGCTAAGCTGTGGATGCATGATAGAATCCTCAGTGGGATGTAAAAAATGTTTCATAAATGACAAATGGGGCACTCTGTCTGGCTAATGGCATCGCAGTGTCTCATATTGACCTGAACCTAAATCTTGTTTGAGCTAATCGCTGTTAATGAAATGAGGAAGGAGCGCTTCAGTGCATTGCATCATGTATTTTTTATGTCTATGCCATAACTAGGTCAATGTGGCTTTGTTCTTTCGAAGGGGAAGTGTGTAAGCAGCAAAAAAAAAAAGAGAAAAACTCGTGCTGCAGTGGGATGATGAAGTGAACATTAAAATAACTAAATAAACTCAAAAAATTGTTGATAGACAAGATTTTGGGATATTTTTATTATGGTTTTGAAATAAAGATTTTGTATGTGGGTTAAACAGATTCATGAATATATGAATATACAAGTATATTGTCTCCTCAACATGTTTTAAATCTATAAATTAAAGTTAGTGAACAAATGTATAAGTCAAAATTGTGCACTGACCGAAAGTTAAATCCTCTAAATTATATATAACGTATTTATAAGTGTTTGTGCGTCATAATTCAGGTCATGCGAGACGCCGCCTGACCCGCCCCTCCAGCCCCCGTCAGCACCATCCACTCATGAGTCCAAAGTGTTATTTTAGCTAATGGACGGCTGTCCCATTTGGCACTTTACCAGCCTCTCCATGCTGTCAGACAAGGGGTTAAAACCTGCCCATTCGGATGACTTATTTAAGCAGCACTCATCAATAATGCAGTAAGGCTTTCACTAAAGGAGCGGCCCCAGAGGAGCAAGGAGAAACTCTGAGCAGACAGGACTCTATACATAACAACTGAAGCTGGTGCCGACAGAGTTTGGGGATGCTGGGCTCTTAATTGATAGACATCAACTTTGTTAAATGGATTCTGACTCTGGCTTCAGTACATCTGAATTAGTATTAAGCCTGAAACAAGTTAATTTATTAATCACATTCGATTCATGAAATAATACAAAGACTATACAAAGGCCCCAGAACATGTCACGTGCTGAGAGAACAGGTTTCATGACAAAGCAGAAATTGTATCAAACTGATACAGGAAATGTGTAAATGTAATTGTTTTTGATTATTTATTTATTTTTAATTATGTTATCAGGAAACATCATCACTGTAGCTTCCTCTGGGTCTAATTCAGTAAAAATCTCATATTCACAAGTATTTTGCAATCTAAACAACAACTCAATTCCTTGAAAGAATATTTGCTAGATTAATTGATTGGCGATTGAATTATTTGTTGCAGCCATATATTATATCATATTATATTATATTTAATATTATATGAAATGTAATATATTATGTTAGAAATTGGCTTGCCTATTCATGCCTGCTTGTTAGATGCTTTAGGGAGATCAAATGGTCTTCTCACTCTCTCCTACACTATCATCTTTTTTATTGTTGTATAAAACATTTTTTTATGAGCAAATAAATCAAATAATTAGTATGTTTTCATGATGCAGATGCCATTTTTACATAACATTCTATGGATTAGCTTGTACTTGGTCAATGTTAAATGGCTTCGCGGTTGATAATGTGTTGATATTTTCTTCCAACACATTTTGAACCCATGTTGGCGTCGTGCTGTGCCATGGATCCTAGTGAGCTTACCATGACTGAAGTAAAGATCTTTAAAATATGAATTATCATTGTTATAATGTCCCATCCTTCTTACATGCAGCTATTTATGACTGTTAAGAGACTGTATTTTCCTATTTGCGACACTGACCTCTTAAAGAACATCCAAATGTGCGTGAAACCATGAAGTCTTTTCACCTCCACCACCTGCTCACTTCTGTGCCCTCACCTGCAGCATCCGTCTAACTTAACTATAAGCTTTACTTCCCCTCTTCCTCGAACAGAAAAGTGCTGCATTTTAACAAGGCGCCTCCTCTTTACCTTTTCCTGACGTTCCAGACTGTCATTTTCTGCAGTCTATCCGCAGAGACGCACTCTTCTTTTGGGCTCACCTTCAGCCCTCAAAGCTCTGGAAGGTCACTGTCAGTCAATGATAAAGTCTATTACCCTCTAGGACTGGATTGTGACATTGTTGTGGCTGTTTGTCGTAGAAAGAATGATGCATGGATGAGCTGACCTTAGAAGGAGAATAGCCAAGGTGAGCGTGACTAATACATAGTTAGGGCTGAACCTGCTGTCCCAATGGGGCTCTGCCTAAGTGCGTTTGCGTGCGTCTAGGTCCAGTCTGAGGGAGAACTGTGGCCCTCGAGCGTGTTATAACTGTCAGATGAATACATTCAAAATGTCAACTTGAGCAACCTGCATAAGCATTCAGGCGTAGTATACACCACTAGTTTAGGAAAAGATTTACTCAGTTGTTGCCAAAAACGTTACCTTTTCTTGTGTAACTCTTTGCATTAAGCACATTTTACCGGTTACCTTTTTATCCACAAGCATTCATGTGTTTATCTTGTCTGCGGGGACTGTCTACAGAAAATTGTTTGTATTTATCCCCCAAGACACTGTGTAAAGTCGGGGCTTGTTTTGGCAAGGTGCTTGTTTAGCACATAATAAAATAACGGTACAACACTTACAAGAAAGACTTTCCGGCAGTGTTGACAATATTATCACTTCAATAGAGCTTATTTCTTTTTACGACAAGCTTTATGCCACAATAAAAAATGCCTCCTTGCCCATTTTAATTAGAAGAAATACAAAAAAACTGAATGTACACAGTTGCACACATAATTGTTTGTTCCCCTGCTGCACGATCTGTGAGGCAAACAATCCACAGAGCCAGGGGTGGTCCTAAATCCCCAGTGTAGCATCACCTCTCTCCGTTCTGTGGTTGCAGGAGGCTGTGTGTAAAGCTGCACTTGAACTGAGCACACAGCGCCTGCACTGTCACCCTCTGCCAAAAATACCGCCCGTCCTTTGCTTCCTCTGTGCCCCGCCCCCTGTGTCTCTCTCCCTGGTCTTTTCAGGAGCGGACTTCACCATTGTTCAGCTGTTTTTGGCGAGAGTGCACTGGCAGGAGTGAGAGCAGGAGGCGTGTGTGTGAATGCACTGTGCCGTGGGAAGCCACTCCTCCTTTGTGCCGATTCCAGTCATCACAGCGATAATGAGGTGCACACGACGCCGACTGCCAGTGTGACATTCCGCCACTGTCCCAGAGATAGCGGACTACCCTGTCATACATTGTGCGGCTGGACTATTTCAACTCGTGCACGGCTCAGATCGAGGAGGCAGTTAAGAGAGCAGAGAGACGGGATTAAATGTCTGTTTTGTTTTGGGAGTTGTATGGGACACGCGCTGCAGGATTCTCGGGACTAGTCCACAAATAAGTGTCTGGAGTCGGAGCGGACCAACATGGGCAACCAGACAGGGAGGCAGGAGGAGCCTTCAGGTCTGCCTCAGCATCACTTATTCCCATTACTGTAACCACGCTTTTCTCACTGTTGATTGTGAACCGGACGGACATGAGTTTGGTAAATACAATAGAGGAGCACTAATCTCCTGTCAGACAACATGTGTGACTAATGCGGTCTGACTGAGATGCTCTCCAGCTGAGTCCACTTCACTAATTCTGTCATAAAAGATATTAGATGAGTTTTCTGATGGTTTATTTCTCATGCCATATATGTTCATGTTCTTTAGCGGTCCTCTGCATTTCATTCGCCGTGTACATGTGAGAGTGGTCCGAGTGCTGAGTGGGATTAGTGTGACAGTAAGCAGGAGTGAACCTGCCAGAGGAGATGCTATCATCACATCTCTCTGGGTCTGCCTCTGTAAGATTTTTCCATTTCAAAGTTGCACTTGCCAGTAAATTCAGCCAAAGAAACCCATTATACTTTAGAATCATGTTTAGTCAATTAGCAATATTCCATTTCAGTATTCTTTGAAAAGTAAGACACTGACTGATTGCATGTAAGATCTAAGATTATATCAGTGTTAAGCATTGCGAGATAGACCTTACCTTAATATATTTTGATGGATTAATTCATATGGCTTTGAAACTTAAATATGCTGTTCACAAAAGGCCTGTTCAAAATGTAAAAGTTATTAATATAAACCGTGATTATTTTTAAACAATTATTTATGTACTGTTAAAAGTTAATCTATAGAGAAATACGTTTATTATCATTTATTAGTAATCGTTTGTAAGTCATGTTTTAAAAGCCACTGTAAATTAGACAAGACTGAGTTTGCTCCAGGTTTGTGGGGCAGAACAAGTTCGTTTGTGTTATATTACAATTTGACATTTTTATAATTGATTGAAGAAATAATTATAATTACAATGTGTTAATTAATTGCACAGCCCTTCCATATATGTTCAGCCTACCTTGTTGTAGTACACTTGTTGTAGTACAGTTTTCCTGCATGATTTCTATGGCAACATCTCATGTGTGCAGTGTATTTTGCCAGCCGTGGGTGTTCAGCATCCTCCTTGTGCTGTGTTGTTTGAAGATTGTGCAGAGGGGGCTGAGATTGTAAACCAATGTGAGCAAGCTGATGCATGCACAGCGAGATTAAACCCCAGGAGCTTGTTCTCAGTGTGCACACACACCCGTTTACCAAGCCCATGAAAAGTGCTTCTTTTTATGCACTTGGTTCAGAGAACCATACATTAAGGGTTTAATGTTGCATATGCACTGCAGAGCTCTACTGTCTGAACTATGTCCATAATCATCCATCAGTTATACCGCATGAACCTCCATTATGAGATGGAGCCAGCAGTGGTTTAGTTCTTTCATTTACTACTTATTCTCTTGATGAATCCAGTCTCATTTCCTATAGTGAATAAGTATTGATTGTCAAGAGCTTTCTACTAAATCCTGTCAAATTAGATCTAGAAATCATGGACTTAGACTAAATTAACATTTAAGATTTAAGGTGACGTGTATATTATTAACTTTATTGTGATTAATTAATGATGAGATGGTGGTTATTGGCTAGAAGATCATCTCGTAAAGGCGACTCACTGTTTGCTAGTATTCCTTCTTTATTTCCCAGTTACAATGAACAGCTTCAATTGAAATAAACCTGTGAAAATGAACCAGTTTTTATTTGCAACAATGTGCCACGTTAACTTAAGAAGCTTCTACTACTAGTTTGCTACTGTTGGACTTGCTAGATAGATAAGGTTGCTTACTATGGTTTCTGCATTTTGTTGACAAAAAAGGTTATTTCATTTAAACTTGTTTGTGTCCGCTATGCAGTTTGACAGCTGTTTGGCTCAGGAATCTCAAGACACTTTGCCTTACCATGAAATCAGTGGTCACTTCTTTTCAATGTTTTTCTACCAAACCTCTAGTTTATAATGACATATTGATTGTAGATAAGTGCCCAAATAACTGTAGTGGTGGTATACAAATATTGAATCAGCTGCTCTAGAGGACACTTAAACTGTGTTATACTCTGACTTTCATTGTGAAACATTGCTAACAGGAGCAGCAGACCTGGACTATGGGTGTAGTTATCTGAGAAATGAAGGATTGAGCTGTCTGCTGTGGTGTTAAGAACATTATCATGACCAACCTCCACTACTACAACTACTGCATGCTTCCATCTCTTACTACAGCAGAGGCAGAGCAGGAAAGCAGCCAGTACAGAGCCTATGGTCAGCATGTGTCAAGCTCTGATGAATTATCAGTCAAACAGTGAATAACAGGGCTGTATTCGCTCTATTCAGTTACACCATGTTGGACCCAGGCTAATGTATAATGTTAAAATATTTGTGTTACTTTGTGCAAGGACTTGGACAGAAATGGTGATGCTTGAATATTTGTGTAATGTCACAGATAAGTAATAACAGAATAAACAGTATCATTTTTTTTGCCAAAACAATCCAGATAAGATTTTTATGGAAGGTACTGTAAAATAGAAATACTTCATTGACCCGATTACCAAGCTGAAGGATTCCAAACAGGGACTTTATGTGAGGAAATGAGTGCGTCCAGTTCGTGACATCTCTGACACAGTGAGGAAGCGGCATCGTGCATACTTTCCATGGCATTTGGTCCGCTAACACATTGGCCAAACTGCTATCGTACTTGTTTATTGGTGGAGGCATGTGCTATTTAAATGTCCTGTTCTTGTAACTGGAGACAATAACTCATGTACTATTTTACAGACTGCAGCTCAGAGCTTGCAAAAATCCTTCTTTACGGTGGAGTAACTTACAATAAATATGACCAAGACAGATGGACTGCAGTGTCTCTAAGAAGTTGTTGTTGAGGATTGTTTTGATGTGGTCTGTCATCAGCCGGTTGGCTCTGTTTGCACATTATGGCTCTGTGTCACTGCTGTCTGCTATCAATTGTACATGGACACACAAAAGGGGTCAGAAATTCACCTTTACTCATGTTTAATGTTATATTTTGCGTGTGTTTTGTGTTGGATAGCAATCCTAATATAAGTGGTAAACTGCTTTGGCGTAGAATGAGCTAGTTTGCCAGTCAGTGGAAGTGGAATTACAATTATTTTGGTATATGATTAGTCTAGCGATTATTCTTTCAATTAATGGATGAGTTGTTTAGAACGTGACAGGCCATTCATTCATTCATTTTCTACCGCTTGTTCCTGTTAGAGGTCGTGGGTGACTGGAGCTTATCCTAGTTACTTTGGGCCTTAGGCGGGGTACACCCTGGACAGGGGCCAGCTCGTTGCAGGGTTAACACGGAGACAACCATTCACTCTCACATTCACTCACTCACTGTCTTTGGACCCACGGTAACTTGGGAAGGACATGCAGACTCCACCCAGAGAGATCATGTGATGTAGGTCTGGCCTGGGAATCAAACCCATGATCTCCTTATTGGGAGGCAGAGCTCTAACCACTCTACCACCGTGCACCCGTGACAGGCCAGTTTTACTCAATTTTACCCAGATAAAGCTGAACTCAATCCATTTGAGGACATCCTGGTGGAGAATCTTTTCAGACGAAAGGGGATGTTCATTAAAAACACCATTTTTTTGTTGATTTCTGCTCTGTCTTAGTAATAAAACCTCTCCTTTCAGTTCATGGCATGTTTTGGAGTCTGTGTATAGACCAGTTGACAATTATTCAATGACTTAATTACTTGACAACTATTCCTATAATCGATTAGTTGCAATCTATCAATTAACCTCTATATGTTAACATACTTTTATTTTATGTTGTAAAGAAAACCCCATTTTATCTTGTAGTTTAGGATGAAAATTCACTGGTACGCATTTAAGTCCATTGTGTAAGTGGATATTTTTCCAACAGACTGGTTTACTGTTGACTGTATGATTATGCACTATGCTGTTGAGTGCACAGTCCCTCTCACTGTTAGGTATCGAGCTCAGTTAATATGATTCCGTAAGAATGATTAAAGGGGCCATAAAGTCAGGCCCCCAGTGCCAGTCTGAGCCCTGCCAGCTCTGCTGCACTTTCTGTGATGTAAGGGAAGTGTCCAACAGGAAGTGTCCTCACTCCTCTCACTCACTTCACACTGGAACAGATCATACTCACATAGTCATACTGTTATTGACATAGCATACAGTGGGGGACATGTTTTACAAACAAAATTCAAATTAAAACTGATTTAAAGCATCCATCAGAGCCATCCAAAGTAAGAAATATAAAGTGACTATGTGAGCAAACCGCTATTGATAATCCATCTTGGAGAACGCAGACAAACTAACTTACATCAAAATCTAAATGTACGAGTTATGTTTCTGTGTGTGTGTGTGTGTGTGTGTGTTTGTTTGTGTGTTTGTGGGGACATTTGTCTCCATCTGCAGTGGGGGGTTCTTTTAGTTAAAATATGTAACCGTTTCACTGCTTTGAATATCTCATGTACTCTCTTCTTCATCTGTAATTCGAAACACCCTGTATGTGTCTGAGAATATGATATCATGAGGCACGGGAAGGACATAAACATGACGGCACATGGATAACCTTGGGCAAGGAGCTATGGGCCACTGCAGCAGGAAATGACACGACAAGAACTAGAACAAATCTTTTTTTCCTTTAAAATTGAATGATTGTTTTGATATTGGGGGAGAAAGGATAATGTGCATGTACTCCTGTAGTGATGCTGTACTCAATGTGACACTTAAGGAGTATGTATTCTTTTTTTTATTTATTATATATTTATTTTATTGCCACAGACTTTGGTGACTAAACCTTTCCCTAACCCTTGGCTATTTCTTGCTATACATGGCAATTATTAAAAATCTTTTGACATTTTTTTGTCATCACCCCGCCCTTATTTGAAGCTCTTCTGATCTTTGCTCCAGCAATACAGCGCCAGGTAGCCTTGGCGTGTCTACCTCACAAACCTCTGACTGAACACATGACTGGATGACGGGCGCCTGTTGACCTGGCTGTCAGAGACAACAGGAACAACATATCACACTTTCTCTATGGCAGGCTCCACTCTTCCACTTCCACATTCCCTCACCTCCAGACTGACCACAGACCAGGGGCTTTTGTTGGACCAGATCCACTCAAACTGTGATTTGAAACCTTCTTTTCATTAAACAGAAAGAGTGGCACCTGGCATTATTGTGATCAGGCATCGAGTGGAAAATGTAGAAGGCCTGTCTAATCTTGGAAGTCAATACTTATTTCATTTAGCTAATTAGTTAATGTAAACACTACATTCATCTTAATGGCCAGCTCTTTCAAGTTACACATTTTCAAGTTGCTCAACAGTAGAAAGAATATAGCATTATTCTGACATAATAATCTTGGTTGAAGTAAAAAAAATAATAATAAAAAGCTCTAAGTGAAGTGTAATGAATCAAAATGTACTTTCAGTGAAACATACTCATTTAATCCAAAATGTTAGTCTAAAAAATGCCTTTAGTAAACATTTCTAGTTAATTTGATAGAATGTACCTTTTTATAAATTAAAGTTTCCTCATATCAAGCACAAAATAATAATGACAAAGTTCTTATTGTTTTAAAGTTAGTCCTACATTATCTGTTGTTAACTATTGCTCACTTCTTCTGTAGGTGTGAATTTATTTGCAGCCTTAGAGCTCATCAGAGAGTGTTTAACGGCCCATTCTTCTCCTTTTACAAAGATTGAGTGCTTCTTAGACATGGCTATAAATGCTGCTGCACCTGAGGAGGCCTATATTGAGTAGAGCATTAAAGTCTGAATGCATTCAAAGCTGGAAACGTTTAATTATAATCAGTGTCATTTTTATTTAAGGTAACGTATCAGTATCAGAAAGATATCTGTTGTTATAAATCCCAACCCAAGTAAAGTGTGCCCTGGGCTCTTATTCACAGTTTTCCAGTTGCTCCCTGTACGTCCTGCCTGTGCTGTCATTTGGCGTTGTTACCAGTGTCATTTGTGCGTGCTTTAGGCAGCTGTGGTGAAGTCATGCTTTAGAGGTGGGAGATCTAAAGATGAGTGAGTTCATGTGTTCCATCTGGCTTCTATTGACTGAGCAGAAGGACAAGGAATATGAAGAACAGCTAATGCAAGTGGTCCCAAAGTCCCACTACTGGCATCAGTCAGCTTGAAGGAAATAGACTGATCCTAAACACACCGCCCCTCTCTCTACAATGACATATTGTGCTTTATGATTGGCCATAGGAGTTTAACAAAAGAGTGATATACCTGTAGATCACACAGCTGTGTTGCTTCTTATAATGAATTGTAAATATTCATTTATAGCACTGATTTGATATTAATATCTTCCATGTGATGGTGCATAATTTAGTTGTGCATGGTGTTCTCATTCTGTCACTCAGAAATGTGTTTTGTATGAAATACAGATGGTAGTGATAGTTTATGTTATTAATCTAGTCCAGTGTTACATACATTTCTAAACTTCAATCATTTGAATACTATACATTGGCAATATAATGCTGTTTTGAAGTATTTAGTATTAAACTATAACATACACAGAGCATTGTTTTTAATTGTATTCATTGTAAATCAGAATAATGATCTATATAATAAATAATAATATTAATAATTCTGTTCAAAACTACAGAACTTGGTGGCTTTGCCTCTTCATAGTTACATTTCACCATAGTGAGCATCAGAAATTCATTTATGTGCTTTTATTGTTTAAAAAAGGCTGCGTGACATTTTTTTTTAACCCTATGTGCATGTTTGACCCTGAGTCAGTAAAGGGGGTAGGTGAAAACAATAATTTTCTGAGAACTCAGAAAATGTATGAATATAAAATATAAAATCATATGCATGAATCAATTGAAATTACAACTCTGAATAAGTGTAGTGATGATAGAACCATTGAAACATGATTAAAAGCTCATAAAAGTCCCCTTTAATTTTTTGGGAGGAAAATGCTGCCATTATTTTGTCTCCTGTGCTCCTCGTCACTCAAAGCCTCCTCAGAGCTTGCAGCTGCACATTGAAGGAATCTTAAACTTCTTTGTACCAGAGGCGTCAGCCGCTGCTCCTGGTGGTTTGGGTTCAACAGAGTCTCCTGTCTAGGGCACGCTGCTTAAAGCATCATATGTAGTGTGATGGTTGACTGTGTTGTGGTGTGATATGCTGTTTTGTCAGGCTGCTCTCTGACCATTTGATGATAAAGAGTGGACATTGACAAGATGCATAGCACTTTACTTTTTTTTTGGCATCTTGTCATTAAAGTTATATGTTTCAGTCACAGTTTTTAGTAAATTTCTCATAGAGGTCTGGAAACGCCTGATGCTTATTGAAATCACACTGTTGCGCTATTGAATGGCCATAGTAGCGAAACGCACACAGTGCCAGGCAGATGCTCTGTCAGACAAACAATAAGTGAATGGAGCACAGTGTTGCATGATAAAACTGCTGATGAAGCATAGATCTAAATGTGTCTTTATGTCTATTCATTTGGGGTTGTCGACATGGCGATTGTGGTGCCATTTGTACAGTCATACAATTAACCTTTTGTGGCCATTCTGCTTCAGTAACGGGTCAGTTTATTGTGAGTCAGTATTCACTTCACACTCAATGAAGTAAATTCTTCCTTTGAAAAAGGGGTGTCTGTACTGTATATTCTAATCTATAAACTAATCTTCTGGTTGAATGTGTTTTGCAGGTACTCATACAACAAAGAAATCTGGGATCCCAGGTCCTAAAGAAATCCCATCCTCAATATCCCGGGACCGAGTTTCTGTGAAAGATCAGTTGAGGAGCTCCACTAATAGGAGGATGGTCTCCAGTGCCAGCACTTCCAGCCTGTCCACTCTTGCAAAGCAAACGCGGAACACCACGAAGTCCCGTGGAGACCAAGAGGTCCAGGAAAAAGGCCTGTTAGAAAGCCAGGTGAAAGAGCTGCTGGCTGAAGCCAAAGCTAAAGACTTGGAGATCAGTAATCTGAGAACAGAGCTGCAGCGCTGTAAGAGCAAAGTGGCGTCCACCTCTCCCTCATCTCCCAATTCAGAGCGCCAGGAGACAGCTGCAGACAGGGAGCAGGGCCAGGTGGCCGAGGCGCTGGTGCTGGTTGGAGAGCTGAGGGAGAAGAATGGCAGGTTTCAGAGAGAGCTGGCAGCACTCAGAGAGGAGAACCAGTCACTAAAAGAAAAGCTTATATGCTTAGAGAGCTCTCTGCTGCCCACAGCAAACTTCAATAGTCCCACTAAAGTCATGGTGAATGGTGTGCCCTCAGACTCCTCTGTGTCCACTATCTCCTCTGCCAGCCCAGTCCAAACCTCTCCCTCTTCTGACATGGCCAAAGACTCCCCCTCACCTGACTCGTCTGAATTTGAGAAGATCCCATCGCGCTCCGAGTCCGTGAGCAGTGGAGTAAGTACAGAGGCAGTTACAGCCAGTTCAGTCCCTAGCACAGTGCAACAGGGTGTGTCCTTACAGAGCCTCACAGAGCAGATCCACAAAATGGAGGAAAGTCACCACAGTACGGCCGAGGAGCTGCAGGCAACTCTGCAGGAGTTGTCGGACCAGCAGCAGATGGTGCAGGAGCTGACAGCTGAAAACGAGCGTTTGGGTGAGGAAAAGAGGCTTCTGCAGACCTCACTACAGCAGCAAAGGGAGCGAGTGGAGGTCCTGGTTCAGAAGAATGAGGCCCTGGCCCAGTCCCAGAGAGAGGAGGAGCTGGGGGGTCAGGGCACACGACTGGCTGAGCTGGAGCAGAGGTACACAGAGCTGGTGGATAGCTCCAGGTTTGAGAGAGAGAAGCTGGTAGACATTCAGCAGCAGCTCACAGGCAGTCTCCGCGCTCTGGAGCAGGAGCACCAGGATGCTCAAGGCCAGGCCTTCTGCCTCAGAGAGGAGCTGGACCGATTGCAGGCACATATGGAGCGAGAGCTGGAGGCGGCGGGACATGCTGTGCAGGTGGCAGAGGAACACAGAGCTACAGCAGAAACCCTGAGGCTGGACAACAGCAGACTAAAAGCCCAGGTGGACATCGAGAGGCAGAAGGTTACAGAGCTCAAGGCCTTGCAGAGCACCAGTGACAGCAGCGAGCTGCAGAGTTTACTGAAGGCGGCTCACTCTGAGCGAGAGCAGCTGGAGCACGAGCTGAGCGAGCAGAGGCAGCAGCTACTCCAGGCCCAAGCTGAGACTGAGCACATACAGACCACACTGTCCAAGGTATACTGGTCTCCAAACAATATCAAACTGTTTATGGTGGTGTGGTGGAAATCAAAGAAGTAGGGGAAGAGTTTGAAACAAGAGATCACTATGGCCTGTATTGCATTTAAACCAAGTCACACTTTGCTATGATTTAGATGAAGTTCTAGTGTTTGTCAGTGAACCAGAAGCTGTGTTCAACTAAATGTGGCTGTATTATGAATGGAAATCTAATCATTCCAAGTGTATTATCCAAATAAAGAAACTAACAATATTTTGCTAAAGGTGGGCATTTCTTAAAGCCCATTATAAATGCAATATTAAGGTGTTTCAGAGGTAATGCCTTTTATAACTTCTAATTAGGGCTTTATATGGACGATTGTTATTTTTAGTTATTAGTTTAAGAAATTCTTCTATAATGGCATGTCAAACAATCACTGTTTTATTGTGCTTTTCTTAGTAAGCTGCTCAGGTTTGTTTGCCAAAGCTTCCTCTTATTAATATATGTACCCAAAATCAAGTCGTTTTTGGATACACTTTTATTCAGGTCTAGTCATTTCTCTCATTTTTAGGAATTGGTAGAATTTACCTGAAACATGACCACAATATTGAATGTAGTATTTTTTATTTTCTACCACAGATTATGAAGGTAAATTGGTGTCACATGTTCCTCAGTCTTCAGGCGGGTTTTCCCTTTGAATACCACAACCCCTGTAAGGCCAAGGGGACCCTAGTTTGGGGTGGAGTTGGTGGGTTTGTTCTTCAATGGGTGTGCCACTTTTAGCTTACTTTGTGTCATCATTTCAGGATTGCAGTAGAATGCCAGCAGTTGAGTCATTCACCAATATTTGACCCTCTGAGTCAACCACTGCCCACTGTCATGACAGAGGTGTGACACAGATACTTAGCCACTCAAGACAGAACGTATATACAAGTATACAGTACTGTTATCTTAGATATATAGGCCTTGCCACCTTGTGTAATGCCTGGTAAGACCAAGGTCCACAGTGGGGCGCCTGTGGCTCTAGTGCAAACTGCCATTGTCTCCTTAGGCAAGACACTTCACCCAAATTGTCTAGTATTAATCTGGTGTGCGTTTGAGTGTTGGTGGTCAGTCTATCTCAGGGCAGCTATGATTTACCACCTGCGAGTATGGAGTGAATGAATAATGCAATGTAAAGCGTCTTTGTCCAAAAAAGCATAATCTTTTAATTAGATATTACTTCACTTTAGTTCTTCACGTTGCTTCTGAGCGGAATCCTACTATTTATTGTTTGATTGGAAAAGGAAGGACAAAAAGACATTTTTAATAGGAACTAATCCTGGATTAACACTGACCTTTATCTCATTATAAACTATCATTCATTCATTTCCTACCGCTTGTTCCCGTTAGGGGTCGCGGGTGACTGGAGCCTATCCCAGTGCCTTTGGGCCTTAGGCAGGGTACCCCCTGGACAGTGACCAACTTGCGGCAGGGCCAATAGTTGTCAGTCATAATCCAAAACAATCAAAGCATAATGTGACTTGATGAACTTGTTAAAATCACTATAAAATAACACTATTCTCGCAGAGGTTAATCCTGGCACAATAAAGTTTGCATCACCACAATTTGCTGGACGTCAAATGTATTTATTATTTATTTGTTTTTTTCTAACCATTATAAAATGATAAAAAATAATTTTTTTGACCGCTTTTATAAACAGGTTGAGTCCAAATGCCACCAGATCCAGGAGAGAGCGGAGCAGAGGGAACAAGAGCTCCTGAGCAGAGTGACAGCGCTGGAGGAAGCCGGACTCCAGGCTGAGAACCAGGAGAAGGAGCTGAAGGAGACCATCTTTGAGCTGGAGGACCAGGTGGAGCAGCAGAGGGCTGTGGGACTGCACACCAACCAGACTGTGTTGGACATGGAGAGTAAGTCCATCTTTTACATGCCCTGTATCGCACAATGTAACATCACCATATTTGTCTTGTATTTTACTGGAGTTTATTCAGTATAGCAAGGAATGATTTAGACCTGGATTTTGCAGATCTTGTCAAGAAGTTGGAGGAACAAAAGACTGATTCGGAGCGACAGATGAAGGCTTTATCGCGACAGATCAAGGTGAGAACTCCTATAGACAATCATTTTTAGGTAACAAAAACACAAAGGCACTTGGTCTTATTTTTGTAGTTAAGTCCAGGTATCACAGCCTTTGATTCATCCTGTCCTCTCCGTCCCCTGACTGTTGTTCCAGTGCCATTGTCTCACAGTGAGGTGACAAGTTCAGATAAAGTTCTTGTACACCATGTGTTCTTTGGCAGAGTCCGTTTTCTCTCAAACACACATTATCAACAGAACCAGACAGGGTTATAAGCCCTGCCAAAAAAGTATTGCAACTGATAATCGAAGAAAATTTTGATAATATTATTTTTCCCATCATTATTTTGCATAAATTCCAATACATTTTATTGTGCACTTATCCACATTAGACAATTACAATTGTAAATAAAATACCGGTAACCTTAGCCCTAGTTTCCACTACAGCCCTGTTTCTGTACAGATCTTAGAGCTGTGTAGCCACATAGAGTGCAGTGCCCCCTTCTGTTAGACTGAAAACGGTGTTCACAAACTACTTTCTGTATTTCCTTCAGTCAGATGTTTGGCTGAAGGGAACATCAGCCTATGGCCTCTCTTTAAGGGAGACGGCTGATATTCAAAATACCTATACACTTTTACTATACAGCCTAATTTTAACCATTTCCCCTGTTTGACAGTAAGGAAACAGTGCCAGGAAATTGTCTTGTCCTTTTTATTTTTATGAATTTTAGCATCAGCCTGCCCAGGGTGAAATTAGCACGTGCTACAACCTGGTTAGAGCATCTTTCCTGTTGAAGTTAATTTATATTGTGTACTGTCCCGGTCTCATTAAATTAAATAAAATTACATTCTGAGTGCTATTTTATTATGCTATACACCCTTCCAAATCATTTCATGGAAGTCTCTTATTTGATTTTACAAAAAATTTCTCAATGCACAATTACCTTGACTTTGTATACAAAGGAATTCAGATCCTAAACCATGCTGTTCTGTTTCAGGAAGAGAAGGAGGAGTGGCGTCGCTTCCAGGCAGACCTCCAGACTGCGGTGGTGGTGGCCAATGATATTAAAGTGGAGGCCCAACAGGAGCTTCGTGCACTCAGGCGGCAGCTGCAGGAGGAGCAGGAGCGGAACGTTAAACTCACCGAGGACCTGGAGGCACTGCAGGGAGTCAGGTACGTCATCTTGGATTTCCTACTTTGTCCTGGCCAACTCACACACAACCTTTATGTAGGAACAGGTTTCTTTCTTATGAGATATTATAGAGAACTGAGATTTGAGGTTTTCACCAGATTCTTATTTTAATGCCATCATCAGTGAATGAGATTTGGTTGCTCTATTAGTAAATAATCATCTCTCGCAATAGCTCCTTCTGTGTATCCTACTTTTCAAGCTGCTGCCTGCCATTCTGTTGTCCTTTTCACTGACCACTGCACTATTGTGATTCAACTCTTTAAATGTGTGATGGTATATCAATGTATGGGTGCTATAGTGTATATGACTGTTGTCCTTTTCTTGTCAGATGAAATATGGGACTAAATGTAGCACACTGTTTTTGTTAAGTTGTATTAAAGAAAACAAACCAAATTTATACAAATTAATTTGGTAAAGGATCATGGAAGAACCATTGAAGTCTAAAAAATAAATGAGAAAATAGTGGAAGTGTCCCAAGGCTCTGAGTGTGCCTGCGTCCGCTCCCTCGTCCAGCAGCTATGTGATGCCTCTGTCAGAGATGTCCCTTGAATGGCCTGTCCTTGTCCAGTCCAGGTGAGTTCCCTCCTGCCCAGGCTGACCCCGCCATGTGTGCTGCTGCTCACTGACACTACTGTCTGGCTTTGTTCTGCTTTGACCTTTGACCTCTGTTTGCACTTTTTGGCTGTTTGTACCTATAGGCCTCCTTTTTCTTCTCTTTGGTTTGCCTTGCCTGGTCTCTCTAAACTGCTGTCCCAGTAAATGTATCTGGCGCCACCTGCTGTTCTATAAAAGAATAACCTCTCCTGTTTTGGTGATACTAGGATGGTGTGTGCACGGCATGACTGGACAAACTCATGCTCTGCATCATCTGCTTCAGATACATTTCCTACTGTGTCCGTTAGCGAGAGTTAGTCTTGACAAATGACGTCTGCATGAAGCAGCAGGAGTAACAGGAAATAGCATAATAAAAGTAAAATAACATCAAGATGTTATTTCAGGCATTGGTTTGCTGTGTTTGTTAAAAAGGAATAAATATATGAACCGTTTCATAAGCTGCTTCTCTATACCTGACAGGTGTATACAATGACTAATTTACTTTTGTTGTTTTCTGCAGGATCAGCACCGGAGCCACTTTTGAAACCAAGACTGCAGTGGAAGGACACTAGACTCAGCTGCCTCTTCCATAAGGACATTGTTACATTTGCACTTATTTCTGTCATTGTAATTTTCCAAAAGTCCCATTGAATGCCATTCAACCCCCTTCCATTTGAAAACAAATTTGTTGTTTTACTGAATGTACTTTTCTTTCACATGATGTAAACATTTTTAGTATAAATCTGCTATTGTGCCTTGAAGCACGACGCAGACACATTGACAGCCACCACATGGAAGTAGACGATAAATAAAAAGTATGACAAACTTCAATAAGACTTGCAACATATATACCCCTAAAAGTCTATGATATTATGGGTCTAAATCAATGAAAATGTTGAAAAAAAGAATGATTTACAATTGGTAAATGTCAAAGCAGCTGTTCGCCACTAGATGGCACTCAGACACAATACTTCATAGAAATCTCATAGGAATCTGATATGCACAATTATGATGTGATCTTTGTCCAAGAGATTTATATATTGAATTAATCTGTATTAATTTGTAATGAACCTTTTTTTTTTTTTCAAACGACATACTCTTGATACTGTTATAGTGGTTGTAAATGTTTCACATTAATGTCAGTTTGACCTGTAAGTGCTGTTGGACCTGTACATAGACCTAAGACTGTGCATCAGAACTGAACCTTTGTTAAAATAACACAATTATATAATGTCGGCATAATCCCTCATTTGTCCAGGAGTGTTCCATTGTAGAAAAAGATTCAGTTGTAGTCATCTGGACTCAAGAGAGTCTAAAACAGAGCCCAGATGACTACAACTGAATCTTTTTCTACAACAATTATATAATGTGTATCTGCCTCAGCCTCAGAGAGACAGTGGTCTGTTGGCAAGTGATTCATTCTGTTATATTTGTATAAGACTAAGACAAGTCTCTCCACATTCTGTACATGTATACATACAGTATACATTAACACACGTATACATCAGGTCTGAATTACCTTAAACCTTATTGGTATATCATCATTTCTGATGTGTTCTCATTTATGATGTGCTTTGTATTTCACTCTGTAGAAGAGACAGAATATCTCAGGCTCTTGTCCTTTGTAGTAAACTGAAGCCATATTCTTTAACCAGAGTACACAGGAAACGTCTAGTGTTTAAATAATGTAAAATAAGAATGGTTGCGTGAATGGGATGTTTATTTATTGTCCCTGGAAAGACTGTGGACCTTCAGCCTTATGTGTGGTAATGATATTCATGCAAATGAATGAATAAATGAGTTTACCACTGCAGCTGTGCTTGTGCTATCTATCTCTAGACAGCACTCCACAGTAAGTGGAGCCGAGACATTGGTTAGTTGTCGTATCATCACTGTTAAACACTGATAAACACAAATGTAATCGTTTGTTCAATAGTCTGTAGTCCAACAATCGCCTCGAGGATTGTTATGAGGATCCTGCAATGATTACTTGTTCACCAGCACGTCTCCTCTGACAAAAATAACACGTTCTCGTCTACTATTTTATCTTGTGTATTTCGTGTATTGAGTAAAGAGATAACCTTCTATGTGAGCCTGTCCATATTGTGTCATCTATCCAGCAGGTCCCAGGGCGACGAGGCTAGGGCACCTGAGTCGGACAAGCGTCATTGGTGTGGCATTTCGGTGATGCAGACCACGCCCAAAACAGCAGACCCCAACGGAGAGGCCCCCGCCGACTCTGAGCCTGGAGCTACTGTCAAATCCCTCATTAAGTCCTTTGACACAGTGGGACAAAGTGAGCACAATACACACAAATGCATGTAGAAGCAACATCACTGGGCAACAGCTGGTCAGATGTCCAGCATGAATCATTTCTGTCTATGTTTGTGAGGACAGAGGCTTTATTCTGCCATGAAAGGCATAAGTTATTGTTTTGGATTTAAAGTAAACAAGTGGGCAAAATCCATTTGGTACACTTGACAGTTTGTTAGCTTGGGAGATGACAAACATAATGATGTGTGACTTAATGGGTTTAATGTCAACTGAAAAGAGGCATATTTTTCTTTGACCTCATCCTCCCACAGCTACAAGAACATTTTAATGGCAAGTTAGGTAAGATTCAAGGATATTTTAAACAAAAATAAAAAAAAATACACCTTTTAAGAAATATTTTGAATAGTATACTGTTAAAAAAAATATTGCCCTACTACCTTATGTCCACAAAGGGAATTCTGCACTAATGTACTGTACCGTTTCACAAATGTAATTTTTTGACTAAATGTGTAATTTGGTACAACTAAATAGTCCCAATATCATGACATCAAAATCCCTCTGTTATTCATCTAGCTATTGAATGAAAGAATTCATGTATTTATTTATTATTAGTTATTTGAATATTTGGGTAATTACTTTTAACAAATAACCATTACATACATATAAAGGCAAATTAGTTTTCTTATTTATCAAAAACACAGTACACATAGTACTATAGTCTTGTGAAGGAGTAGGAAGAAACAGGCACTTCTTCACTCCCCTTTTACTGTAGCATTTCAACAGTAATTAGCCTTCTGCCATAGTCTTCTTATAAATATGCTGCTGTTATGATTTTAGGTGTTACAAAAGTAAATTGAATTGAAATTGAACTGAAACATTCACTGAGGTATTGACCTTTTAACTAATAGTAGTTGGTAGTTATAACAGTTGTTGCTATCACTAAAACAATACTCAATTGTTTTTAGATTGTCCAAGTCACACATTACAAATGCCCTCGTCACAAAGAAGCCCTCTGAGTGGTATCCCTGTTCGTTCTGCTCCTGCGGCTGCCATCTCACCAATGCAGGTATAAAACTGCTCATTCAAAGTCTCATCTTTTGTCAAATCTAACAGTGTCTTTCTATCATTTTAGAGGCATTCGTACATAAAACCACTGTCAAAAACATTGGAAAAGCGAATCAACCTTGGGGAATTTTCTCATCATGGTATGTTGCTCTGAGGTGGTATTATAATAATGGTGACATACATGGCCTAAAAAGCTCAGTATAATTGAATGAGTCAGCTGTTTTGGAAATGAGTAAGAGGAGCCCTGTAGGTGGAGGTCAGGTTACTCAGACGGAGAAGTTTGTGAACATGCAAACAGCAGACTTTTGTCAGTTTCTTCTGGAGTCTCTAAATCTCCAAAGGTATGTTTCCTGTAACTGAATTTAAAAAGTAAAACAGGTTCAATTCACAGTGAGTTTGCTGTTAATAAGGCCTGTTTCTACACTGCCTTTTTTTCTTTAAGGGATTTACCCATGTTAATTCACAATGTTAAGGCTTTCAAAATCATAAATGTAGCTATGGCGATCATTTCAATAATTAGAGACAATTTGCATTTGTCAATTTTTCATTATATTGCAATAAATGTATTGTTGATATCCTATACTTGACACAAGTATCAACATTATAGTTGCTATGTATGTATTGGGTTATGTTTCCTGGTGACGACACTCAAACACACATAATGTTACTCCAACTGTATCTTTATTTCAGGAGATAAGATGTCCAGTTGTG
The DNA here is from genome assembly GCA_015082035.1 of Chaenogobius annularis. Lineage (NCBI taxonomy): Eukaryota > Metazoa > Chordata > Actinopteri > Gobiiformes > Gobiidae > Chaenogobius > Chaenogobius annularis. The sequence continues at coordinate 3,053 of BJKM01000493.1, read as the reverse complement.
AAGACTTTAAGCCCAGCAGTTTGATGAGAAAAAGCCCCTCTTTGGAGTCTGTTATCAAAACGTCTGGCTCTCTGAGCAGTCGCACTGCATCCTTCTGTTATCACCGAGGCAACAGCAAACTCAGGTGATCCATACATCATCCCATAAACCTCATCTTTAAACTGGGGCACGCTCACACTACTCGGCCTTTACATCTGTATCCTAAATGGCACCTCAGGCAGACTGCACACAGGCACAGCTCCTTGTTTGGTATGTTTAGGGCTTATGACCCAGTTGTGTTATCTCCACCGATAAACGCTCCAGAGCATATATTTCTGTACTCTCCAACAGTGGAATAAAGAATAAATATAGTAAGTTCTCTCACCACTTTTTTTTTTTTTTGTAGTGACTTACTAAATTATACTTTTATAATTATAAAATCAGTACTGATTGTCTACCATATCAGTAAAAACTCTTAAATTCTCTAATATCAAGTTACAACTGTTGCTCTTTTGGAAATCATTTTGGGGATGAGAACAAAGTGAGTACTACATATTTCTTTGTATTGATTAATACATGTTTCCTTGTTTTCCTTTCTGCTTGCGTCTGTGCATGTTGTGGGTCCCTGGTGACAGCGTGGAAAGAAAGGACCCCTTGGCTGCACTGGCGCGGGAGTACGGAGGATCTAAGAGGAATGCTCTACTGAAGTGGTGCCAGAAGAAAACACAAGGCTATCCGGTACAGACCACAGCTCACTGACTCTCTGGCCTCTGGGATACTGACCTGGCCTATTGCACCTTCACACCCCACTTTTAGTGTCGCATTCAGCACACTTGAGTTCAAATTCAACATGACAACCCACATCAGATTGTTACATTTTATGTGAGCTGCTGCCATTCCAGGGAGATGGACTGTAATGTAATGTCTTAGATGAATTGTAGTTCTATTTGAAATCTGTCCTGAGGTAGAATTTAATGTGAGCAACACTCAACCTGGTCATGACCTCTATGTAGCTGTGAGTCTGAGTCATCAAAGTTGAGTTGTCAGATCAATAGTTTTTACACTATGGTTGCTGAACTTTATGTCATGTCTTCAATTCCAGCTTGCTACACTTCATACGAAAATAAATAATGGCATTTTTACTTAAATACACATTAACTTCCTCTTCACTAACTTCCACATCTACTTACTCACCCGCTCTGAACAGAGTATTCAAATTACACTTACTTAGAAGAAGATAATGCAACATTTTATGTTGAAAGAATACAAATATTCTCATTCAGATAATTGTAATATTGATTTTGTGTAGACATTCTTCTTGGTTCTTTTGAGTAAGTTTGACCAGACTGAATGTCCTCTCTGTCTCACTCTTAAGTCTTATAGACACGTCCACCTGACTGATGTTGATGAAACACGTAGATCCTTTGTGATGCAAACACACCTTATCAAATTAGCTTGTGCTCCTGATCAGGAAATATGATCAACCAGAGCAAAAAGCCACTTTTTAACCACTCAGTTTTATGAACTAAGAGACTAGTCAAGTACTTATCCTGTGTTTAAATTTATTTTACAAACCCATCAATTAGAACTGTTTTCCGATGCTAACATGACAGTGGAATTTTTATTTTGGTTTAGGGGAAAATTCACAAATGGGCACCAAAGCCTTTGTAGTGTTCAAAAGCAAACAGGGTTTGAAAAGCGTCACTTTAATACAACATACTGAGCTGTGGAAGTTGCATTATGTCAAAACACCATTCATGTTGTAAATCTTGACCAACACAAACTGTGCGTTTGAGTTCACGTTGGGACACTTTGGCCGCGCCACATGAAGCCCCACCACAGGCTGGATTTACCAGTGCAACCTGTGATCCCTCTCACAAAGGCTTTGGACTCACTGTGCCATTATTTGCATGTATCAGGAATGTGTTAAGTAGATTTAGCCACTAAGGTTTGGGTCTATGGTACAAGCCGTTTTCCCATGAAAGAAACAGCCCTTGACTTTCACTTCCGTTTAACCAGCTTATTATATTTGTGTATTTAGTTTCTTTAGTTTCAAAACAGTACTGCAAAAGCCTATATGTGTTTGCAACATAGACACAAAAATACTACTATATATACTATGTTAAATTTGACCATTTGTAAACCCTAGGAACAATACCCTAGTTTAGGCCTTAGATCATAAACTTGAATAGATTTTTGTATTAAAATGTTAGGTTGCACTTTCTACAGCACAATAAATGGGTGAAAATGCAACGATAACTGTAATAAGTTAAGTTAGTTTAAATATGTGTGACAGGGACAGTGCACTAAATATCAGGAGAGATGCATTGCACATGGGGAGAACATGCAAACTCCACACAGAAAGGCCCGCACCACCTGAAAAATTGATCCCAGGACCTTCTTGCTGTGAAGCAAGAGCACTAACCTCTGGGCTACTGTGTCGTCCGAATATGTATTTTGATGCCTATAATTTGTGGCTATAATTAGTTGTTATCATGTAAATACCACAATTATACTTTTGAATATGCTATTACCATAGTACAATGGAAATCTGTGCTACCAGCTATTGTATATTTTATGGATTTCAATTCAATTCAATTTTCAATTGAATGAATGAATTAATTTTCATGGCATACTTTGAGTAATACAGTGTTGTATTACAAACCATGAGTTGAATGGAATATCTTTCTTTTTTAATCTGTTTCCAGAAACATCTGCTATTGGCCAAGAAAATAACTTGGAAAAACCTCACAGATTACACATTTGGGATTTGAGTATTTCCCATTTCCTCTCTTCATATATCTTGGGAGATTTGAGGATACTCTGAAGTATAGTATGAACACATGTTACAGTGAGTCTAAGCACATCCCTGTTCCCTGCGCGTAATATATACTATAGTTGTTAATCTATTATCATGGGAAGTTGTGTGAAAAGGTTGCTGTCTGTTGTGTGCCTTGGATTGTCTGGTGAAAAGGTCATCCTAATGCACTAATTACTGCCTAATGTCCAATCTGTCTCTTCTGTAGTTTCTGTGAAGAACCATCATATGCTAAAACTTCTGTCAAGCTCTTGTT
>BJKM01000492.1:367500-434520 GCA_015082035.1 Chaenogobius annularis | reverse complement strand
CTCCTCCTCTCTCCTCCCTCTCTCTCTTCTCCCTCCCCTCTCCCTCTCTCCTCCTCTCTCTCCTCCTCCTCTCTCCTCCTCTCTCTCTCATCTCCTCCCCTCTCCCTCTCTCCTCCTCTCTCTCTTCCTCCTCTTCCCTCTCTCTCCTACTTCTCTCCTCTTCTCCTCTCTCTCTCTATCTCCTCCCTCTCCCTCTCTCCCCTCCTCTCTCCTCCCCTCTCCCTCTCTCCTCCTCTCTCCTCCTCTCTCCTCCTCTCTCCTCCTCTCTCCTCCTCTCTCCTCTCTCTCCTCCCTCCCTCTCCTCTCCTCTCACTTTCTGACGGGGTTTCATAACGCGCAGAATTCCCCGTTTTGTCGGCTGGATATGACTCGCGTTAATTATTAACTCCGAAACCCTGGGAAATCGATAGTTTCCCCAATCGGCCAGCGTTTCCAGGATATTGCAGAGCGTTTGTCGATGATTTCCGGGGGAGACGGATCACAAGACGCCCGTCCAAAGTCCGGGTGCGTGTGAAGTTTAAGGACAACGACAAGACCCTTTAAACGCTCGTAAAACATCCATTTGATTTCACTGGAGAAACTGTTTTATGGAACAAAAGCAACAGTTTTTAATTTGATCTACAGATTTCAATTCAATGTATCTTATTTATTGTAACGCCCACAATTCACAACTGCAGGTTTCCTCGGAAGGGCGACAGTGAAGAACAGATTAAACCAATCAAACGATGTCCTCCAGGTTGTTGAGGAGGCGTCCAGATCTACAGGCCAGGGCCGTGATCTGGGGGCTTCTCATTCATGACATATCCCCACCTGTTGTCCAGCTCGAACTGTGAAGAACTCACCTCGCACTGCTTCCTCCAGATCTCGACTGTTCTTTGCGCTGAGCTTTTGGTGAAGTGGTCCCAGGCCTTTTGTTTGGAGGCGGCAGAAAACACGGCCCGCAGATCTGCCTCCCCGACTGGGAGGAGGAGGGAGGAGGAAGTGGAGAGGAGGAGGTGAGGAGGGGATGGAGGAGGGAGGGGGAGGAGGAGGGAGAGGGAGGAGGTGAGGAGTGAGGAAAAGGAGGGGAGTGAGGAAGGAGAGGAGGAGTGAGGGAGGGAGGAGAGGGAGGAGGGAGGAGGAGGGAGTGAGGAGGCGGGAGGAGTGTAGGAGGAGGGAGGAGGGATGAGGGAGGAGGAGGGAGGAGGGAGGGAGGAGGAGGAAGAGGAGGAGTGGAGGAAGGAGAGGGAGGGAGGGATGAGAGGAGGAGGAGGAGGAGTGAGGGAGGAGGGAGGATTGAGGAGTGAGGAGTGAAGGGAGTGAGAGGAGGGAGGAGGGGAGGAGGGAGGAGGGAGGAGGAGTGAGGGAGAGGGAATGAAGGAGGAGGAGTGAGGAGGGAGTGAGGGGAGGAGGAGAGGAGTGAGGGAGGAGGAGGAGGAGTGAGGGAGGAAGGGCGGGAGTAGGGAGTGAGGGAGTGAGGGAGTGAGTGAGAGGAGGAGGGAGGAGGGATGGGGAGGAGGGAAGGAGTGAGGGAGTGAGGGAGCGAGGGGGAGGTGTGAGGAGATGAGGAGGAGGAGTGAGTGAGAAGGCTCAGGAGGGAGGAGGAGGAGGAATGAGGGGGAGTGAGTGAGGAAAGGGAGTTGAGGGAGGGAGGGAGGAGGGAGAGAATGAGGAGGAGGGAGGAGGGATGAAGAGGGAGGGAGTGAGGGAGGAGTGAGGGAGGGGGAGAGGGGAGTCGAGGAGAGGAGGATGGGAGTTTACAGATCCGATACAGCGACACAAAAAGTCAAGAGATTAGGGATACCTGTACGTGAGGGAGGAGGGAAGGAGTGAGATGAGGAGTGAGGGTGAGGGGAGGAGGAGGAGGGCAGGGAGGGAGTGGGAGGGAAAGAGTGAGGGAGGGAGTGAGGAGGAGGAGGGAAAGTGAGGAGGGAAGTGAGGAGGAGGAGGGAGAGGATGAGGCGAGGAGGGGAGGGGAGTGAGGTGAAAAGGGAGGAGGAGGAGGGGAGTGAGCGTGGAGGAGGAGGGAGTGAGGGAGGAAGTGAGGGGGACCGAGGAGTGAGGAGGGAGGAGGAGGGAGGAGGAGGAGGAAGGGAGTGGAGGGAGTGAGGAGGAGGAGGGAGTGAGGCGGGGGAGTGAGGGGGTGAGGGAGGAGGAGGAGAGTAGGCGACAACGCGGAAGGCGGAGAGGGAGCTGTCCGGAGGCGTCGGGGACGGGGTAGTAGAGGGAGGAGGGAGGGGAGAGAGGAGGAGTGAGGGAGGAGGGAGGAGGGAGTGAGGGAGAGGAGGAGGAGGAGGAAGGAGGGCAGTGTCTTGATAATATAGTATTCATGGAGTCGACACACGGTCAGACAGAGAGCGAGGAGTGAGGAGAGATGCTGAAGCAGTGAGCGTTGGGAGAAGGGGGAAGGGAGGAAACTCATAAAAAGTGACCATCTGGATCATTCTGGTTCATGAGTGTTCGTTTTGTCGTACCATTGTGGTTGTTTATGACTTTGTTGTTGTCTTTTTTATGGTAAATTCCAACTGGGACGGACTTTGGGCTCAAATGATGGCGCGTGACAAGAGTTGGTCAAATTAAACCAAATCAATAAATAGTCAAACAGTGGAAAACGACAGATGTGAGTTTAAATTATAACACTTCTGAAATGAACAACGTGAGGCCAGCTGCTCGACATGAGTCGCAAATGTATTTTCCCGTGTCGATAATAGTGTGTGAAACGGGACTAAACCAGGAATGAACTGACCATCTTAGTCCTGATGTGGACTTGGTTTGGTCCTGCTCCGAACACTTGCTTCAGTCTTAGCTACTCCAGGTTAGTTTAAGTCCTGGTTTAGTCCCAATTTAGTCGAGGACTTTTAAAAACTGGGCCCAAACCAAGGACCCAAACCAGGACGCAAACCCAGGACCAACCAAGCCTCAAACCAGGCCAACACCAAGAGCGCCAACCGGGGCCAAAGAACAGGAGAAAACAGAATAAAGCCAGAGATAACCGGAATTAAACCGAGAATAATAAAACGAGGAATTAAGACCAGGGAATAAACCAGGGGAATAAACCGAGGAGTAAACCAGGAATAAACCAGGAATAAACCAGGAATAAACCAGGAGTAAACCAGGAATAAACCAGGAATAAACCAGGACCAAACCAGGACCAAACCAGGACCAAACCAGGACCAAACCAGGCCAACACCAAGACCCAACCGGGACCAAACCAGGAGTAAACCAGGAATAAACCAGGAGTAAACCAGGAGTAAACCAGGAATAAACCAGGATATAAACCAGGAATAAACCAGAGAAAACCAGGAATAAACCAGAATAAACCAGGACCAAACCAGACCAAACCAGGACCAAACCAGGACCAACCAACCAAACCGGCCAAAACCAGGACCCAACTGGGACCCCCAACCAGGACTCAAACCGGGACCAAACCAGGACCAAACCAAGCCTCAAACCAGGCCAAAACCAGGAACAAACAAGTAGCAAACCAGGAATAAACAAGGAGCAAAACCAGAACCAAACCAAGCCTCAAACCAGGCCAAAACCAGGACCCAACCGGAACCCAACCAGGACTCAAACCGGACCTAACCGGGACCAAACCGGGACTAAACCGGACCAAACCGGGACCAAATCAGGCCAAAATCAGTACCCAACCAGTACCCTACCAGGACCCAACCAGGACTCAAACCGGGACTCAAAACCGGGACTCAAACCGGGACTCAAACCGGGACTCAAACCGGGACTCAAACCGGGACTCAAACCGGGACAAACCGGGACTCAAACCGGGACTCAAACCGGGACAAGAAAACACTTGCAAACTCTCTCCATACGTTCCATAAATCATTTCTCCACCGTACAATGCTACATCTGTCAGTCCCCATCCAGTCCTGGTTTGGTCCTGCAGTTCAGACCTCAAAGTCCGACTCGGCTTTAGACCTGGTTTAGTCCTGATTTAGACCAGGTTTTACACTCATCTTCTCCCTTCGCCCTTAAATCCTCCTGACCTCGCACTGACACCACCTCACAGCGAGACGATAACAAAGCCGGAGCCGGAGCCGGAGCCGAGCATGATGGGAAGGCGTTGTCATGGAGACGCAGCTCCCCGACGACTAAACGACCCGGACGGAGGCAGAGGGAGGACGAAGCGTGCGGGAGATGAGGAGGAATGCTCTTGTAACGCTGAGCTGAAGAGCAGGTCCAAATTGGCTGTTTAACTGTCAAACTGCTGATGTTTTTGACCTGGTTCATACATGATTTCAAAAGTGGCACAAAGTTCAATATCCTCTCTGTCGGCGCGAACGGAGCAACGCCAAATGTTTTGTCTGACTCGTATCGTTCTCGCGCCGATCGGTTGTCGCCGTAAAGCCCCAAATGTGGTCGAGTTTAAGTCGACGAGCTCAAACGTTTCCGCCAAATTGACTGATGTTTGTCATAAATGTCACTGTGGCCATGTTAAAGTGGCATTGTTTGCACGTTCTCCCCGCGTCTGAGTGGCTGATCCTTATAGATATTTAGATGGTTTGACTTGTTTCTGTTGCTCAGTGTTTCTGCAAGTTCCCCGGCTCTTCTCTGAGCGGGAAAAAGGGCAGAAAAAGGCATTTGAAAAGTAAACGTTGGGCAAGTTCCTCCAAATGTAATTGAGTGAGGAACTGCGTGTGAATGGCCAAAGTAAACACTAACTACTACCTAAAATACGCCCACTGCTGCTTATTGAAGTAAACCATGTGCTCTGTTCCGCCAACGCTACGAGTCGAGGGGGCCAGAACACAAACCAGAACGTTGCCGGAGATCAGACTTGCACTTGGCGCGTTGGCGTTAGGCCCGGTTGACTCACACTGGTTGAGGATGGAGAGGAGAGCGTTCTTGAAGATCTCTTTGGCGCGCTCCAGCTCCTCCTCGCTCTGGGCCTTGTCGTTGATCAGTTGCCTCACGTGGCTGTTCGTCGACTGGATCATGGAGTAGAAGTGGTTGGCGTTTCTGCGGTTCACCTCGCCGCGGTCGATCCACGTGAAGAGCACCGCCGTGGCGTCGCCGAACTTATGGTCGTCTGGAGAAAGAAGACAAGACGCACGGGTTTGGAGTGCGCTACTGTGACAGAATGGCACTTTTAGTATGCGTTACTTTTATTGTTATTGGTCTTTAAAGCAGAACGAAGTAACTCTGGCGATAGAGCGCCCCCTGCAGCTCGCTTGTGAAAATACATTGTTCACGTTGCCAAACATAAAAACAGAGCCAGGGTTTCTCAGGAGAGTTGTCGGCAAATGTTACAAGGCTGGTTTTCCACTCAGAGACAGCAGGGGGCGAAAAGGGACACTTCAACACGACAGGGACTTAAAAAGACATTCAATAAAACGAAAATGTTACTCAGTTCTGCTTTAAACTTGCTCGTGTACCTTTGCTTTGGAATCTCACGTTTTAGACTTTTAATAATGTATATAATGAACCACACATTACTTTCTATCAGTCAGGCATTCCCTCATCAGAATGAATGTTTGCGCTCCATCTACTGGCAGTAAAGGGAATTACCATGGCGACATAAACAAAAGCTAGGGTGCCCTGACACGCTAATGTGAGCAGACAGCTGAGTTAAAAACAGCACCTGTTTAGTCTTGTTTAGTGCAGGGTAAAACCGGGTTTAGTTGTAGACCCTGTTTAGACCTAGTTCAGACCTGGTTTTGATCTGGTTTATTCCTGGGTTGGGCCTAGTTAGTCCTGGGTAAGACCTGGTTTAGTTTATTACACCTCTCGTGGGCATTGGAGAAGCTGTAGACCTGGTTTAGTCCTGAGTTTGATCTGGGTTAGACCTCAATCAGCCCTGGTTTTCTCCCGGATTAGACCTAGTTCCGTCCTGGATTTGTCCTGGTTCAGCACCCCGCCTTTGTTGTCCTCTCGTTATGTAACAGCTCAATTAGATTTGACTTAAACATTACTACCGAAACACGCCTCAATGCTAGTTCCTCATTCTCACACTAATGCTATAAATAGTTAGATAAACCTGCTTTATTTCCTCTAAATAACCTTCATAAACCCATTCTCAGCTCTCCTCACTGCAGCCTATTATCCCAGTGTGTGCCTGGACTATTGTGCCGCATGTATTACTGTATATGTGTAATCTACCATAGCACTGAATAGGCTCTTTATCTGCCTAACAATGTCCCCGAAACGCCGGTATAACGCCGTATTGAGCCCTCTAAACGTTTTCTAATTCAGGCAAACCGCAATTATTATTCAAATGACTGAGAGAGCATTAGGCCCATGGAGACGCCGTAAGAGATCAAATGGTTTTGAATGAGAAGTCTGCAGACGCTGACTAGGTCGTGAGTGCGGCGGGAGCAGAGGAGCCACGGGAGACAGGAGAGGCTCTGCTGTTGGTTTTTAAGGTGAGTGACAGCTGAAGATCTGGAGAAAGGACTAGAAAAGATGGGGAGCAGAGGGATTTTGGTGGATGAATGGATTGAAAACATGAAAGTCCTGGGTTAAACAATAAGGGGACTGTCTATGTACATGTTTTCCCCGCGTCTGGGTGGGTTTCCTCTGGGTGCTCGGGTGATGAACCAGTGATGAACCAGTGATGAACCAGCGCTGAACCTGTTATGGCTGCTTATTTGAACCCAAACACTTTGCTTTAGCTCTGCAGTGTTAATCTGTTTACAGCGTGTACAAACAGGACATCAATAATTGTTCAGGTTTCTCAGCGGGGGCGGTGCATTGCGGGATTATGCTCCCTGTCAATCCAGGAGCGCTGTGACCTTGGACCTTTAAAGCAGATTTGGTACAACGCCGTCATTTTGGATTATTAAAACACACAGAGAGTTTGGGAGATAATCGTGAATACACCTGAGACTGAGGCTATTTTTAGAAGCAGATTAATGTAGAGACCAGCAGTGCAGGGTCAGGTGGGCAGCACTGTTATAAAACATACAACGGAAGGGTTTTTATGCCACTCGAGCAGAAGCAAAAGAGCTATGACCTTTGTAAATTCCTCTCTGTGCATCGTTTCCTTTCAATTACAAGAAACAAATTCAAAATCTTGTCGCATTCATTAGCTTGTTGTTTGACCAACGAAGACCTGCCACATTTTGGAAACGCTTCTTTTTGGAAGTCCTAAATCACCTTCACACAAAAAACCAGCTTTTCGTTTTCCAACTGCAGCAAATCGAGGCAAGATGCACGAGATGCACTTCACCAACGTGAAGATGGGGTGCGGTACCTACAAGATTTTTGCAAGGAGTCTATTTTTCTCAATACTAAAGCGGAAAGGAGCAGCTTTCAGGTGATTGGACGAGTACTTGGACGAGTACTTGGACGAGTACTTGGACGAGTACTTGGACGAGCAATGGAACATGTGTCCTCACCCGTGTCCTTAATCAGGATTAAACAAACACATAAGGCAACCCGCTCCAATATGTGCTAAACTCACCCAGTAATGAGCGTAAATGAGGCGAAACCAAGTTTTAGTCGTGTAATCCCTCATTTGTCCAGGAGTGGGCGATGGTAGAAAAAGTTTCAAAGGTAGTCATCTGGACTGAAAATTAAAATGGTCGAAATGGTCTTGATTTTTAGAAAACATTGTCCCGATTAATTTCTTTAAAAACTTTTTCTACTATGATCCAAGCATTATCTGACAATAATAAACAGCCTTGGTTTACCATAGCACATATATGGTAAACGGCCATGTTCTGTTCTGAAGTAATTGTTATGGTGTCCAAAAGCATTTACTTACAATCTTTTGATAAACGTGCTCAAAACCCTGATAAAATACGTTTTTTCGGCCTGACCTTTGAGCCTCTCCGCGAGCACGCCGGCCTCGTGCTCAGAGTAGTGCACTATGGGAGGCGGCGATGGCGGCCTCAGCAGCTGCTCCTGGACCATCTGTCGGTGCCTCTCCTCTCGCGCCCACAGCCTCTGCTTACACTCCCACTCGTACAAGTCGTCCCGCGCCTGGGCGAAGTCCACGTGGATCTTTCCAGAGTCCTTCTTATCCGTGCTCGAGCCGATACGCATCCGGTAACCTGCCAAGAGAGGGAAACTAGAGTGAGATAAATAGTCCAATGTTACATCTACCTACTTCTACATCTGCTACATCTATGTCTGCTACAGCTCGTCACCTAAACATTCTAAAAGGTACCCATTTTTTTTTTCCATGTAATAATAATATAACAAGATCAAGAGTTCTGATGTCAGCAATGATGAACTCTTCCCTGCACAAAACTGTCACACAGGAGTTCCAACTCTCCCGCAACACCAACAAAAGCCCACCCACCTATCCCCCCCCGCCTTTCACCTGGTATCTCCCATAGCTAGGATGCACTGGGTCTCAGTGGTGCCGGGACTTTTAGTCATCATAAAAATCAAACCAACCCGGGGCCCTGTATGAAGACATCCATGCAATTTCTTTTAGTCACATCACACAGATGGGAAAACAAAAGGACAGTCACGCTGCCCAATCTGAGAAATTGTATTCATATTCCCTGTGAAATAAAACGCCCAGTCCCACTGAAACTAGACTGAAACTTGCTGTGCTAAATGTCACAATGTAACAAATCATTCATAATTATTGATTTTATTTCTTATTATAATCTTGATTTTATGTTTTTAACTGATTGCTTGACCAAAACACAAATGTAGTTCTAATAGAATCTGCTCTGCCCAACTTTATGTTTGAATCTGAAACACGAGATAACAAAAAGGGTGGAGATGTCTGTGCAGTTTTTAGAGATGAAATAATTACCCACAGGTTGTCCTTTGGGGTGTTTTCATCATTTCAGTTTGTATCCTTTAAAATGGAGCTAAAACAGTCTCCATCCATTCTCTTCATTGTTTTATACAAGCCTCCTCAGCACTGCCAAAGTTTTATAGATGATTTTACTGAGATACTTTCAGTGGTATGTACAAACCTTGATGGTGAACAGGTGATTTCAATGTTCATGTTGATAGTATTTGTGACAGAAACGCTAAAGCGCTTGATGGTCTTTTACGTTCTCTCTCATGCAATCATGAGGTGTGTAGCTCCTTCATAGCTAAAGTATACTGCTGTTCAGAAAAGAGCCAGACCGTTTTGGAAGCTACTCTCCTGCAAGGCTCCAGTGGAAACATGGCTGTAGACTTGGTTTAGTTCTGGTTTATTCTTGGTTTAGACGTTGTAGGGTAAACAAAGTATCTCTCCAGACCTGAGAGGTAGAGGGCCTTGTCCACCATGAACTCTTCGCTGAATCGGATGTGGCAGAAGTTCTTCTTGCTCTTGCGAATGGCCATGATCTCTCCGCACTGGTCGAACACCTCTCTGATGATCTCTTCTGTGGCGTTCTCCGGCAAACCGCCCACAAACACCGTACGGCAGCCTGGGGGGCGCTCTCGAGTCGACGGAGGGGGAAGGTCTGAAAACGTGCAGGAAAAACATGGTCAAACTATGTGCAAATGTACACAGACACGCAACTGTCTAAAGAGAGAAGACGACTTGAATGTTCAATGTTTGTGTTCATTCTACTTCAAATAATGTAATGTAAAATCATGATGAACAAATAGTTTTGTAGCTACAGTACTTAATTAAGGGCTCAGGAGTTAGGTGTGAGGGTTTTAATTAAGTTCTTACTAAGCCTGAATTGTTCTTTTTGGTGTGTTAATTGGTGTGTGTAACATGTGAATACTTTTTTCCCTAAAGCAAAATACAGTTGAATTCTGCCAACCGGACAGATGTTTTTAAGAGTGAATACTTTTGGCCAGTGGTATAATCTAAATACACATCAGAACAAGTCACAGCTTTTAGTCTTGGGATGTAAGAAGTGATAAATGCGTCTTTTGGACGTGTACTACTTCTTGTGATGGGTCATTTAAAATAGGGCTACGCGGTATTGGAAACATTTCTGAGTGCTGCAACATCGATACTATGGCAGTACAAACAACACAATCATTAAACAACAGAACAGAGATAAAACAGAGACTTAATCGAGGTTATTATAGGCTGCAAAAGGAAAATTATGAATAAAAATCAACCTTTTTCTACTTTTTAATTTAAAAAACAGCACATTTCAGTTTGACGGAGAACCTTGGTACTATTGCAATATATTAATTTTCATTTTGACACAATCATTTCAGTTATATTAAAGCTAAAAACAAGCTTTACATTTACCAAACCAAGATTAAATCAAGGATAATTTAGGTCTTTAGGAAAATAATAAATAAGATCAGCCTTTTTTATTTCTAGACCAGTAACTTTCTGTCGGATGGAGGATCGTTATGGTGTTATTGTGACACTGTATATTTAGTTTGTTGCAACATACTTTGGAATCTATCAATATCTGGACAGTACCTTCTGGCCTCAAGTGTGGTCAAATGTGTGTATTTAAAACAGCAGCAGGACACGCAGAAACGTGCTGTGGCTGCTGAAGTCGTAAACTAACGCCAAAGTCGACGCAATCATTGAACGAGCTGGTGCAAAATGGGTGGGAACGTGGGGCTCACTCGGGTTCTGGGGGAACAAAGTGCAGCTCTCGCAGTGGATGATCTCCTTGACCACAGGCAGATCCGGACCGGGAGCGGGGCCAGGACTGTGGACCAGACCCAGGCCCATCAGAGGGTTGAGCGGCGTCAGGAGGCCCAGAGCGGGATCGAAGCGCTGCAGGCACAAAGGCTCTGAAATCACAACACAATTCAGTTGGACACGCGTCAGTGTGAACATCTGGGTCATTTATTGTCCACGTAGAAGCAAAATAGTAGACTAACTGTAACCATGAAGGAAACTCAAGAAGGGGAAATAAAAATAATGTTCTGAATGGAACTCGGTGTAAAATCGGCCCTGCAAAGTTCCCACTCGTTCGATCGTGTCCCTGCCGTGTGTTCACTCCCAGCCAATCCCAACGCAGGGTGGGGGAACATCTGCTGGATGGGCGATACCACTCGGGTTTTGATTCGATCCAATACCGACGCCAATGAGTTTGGTACTGAAATGCATTGAAACTCCTCGACAATGAACAATTTTACGTTGGCCGTTGTTATTTTTCGTCCAACCTCAGCTTGAACTAAAATAAATACTGAATATATGTACAGAAAATCTCAAATAATAACAATGTATAACAAAAATGTAAACAAAATGTATTAAAAAAGGCCATTTTAAACTCAATTCGAATCCACCGCCAACATCTACGAACAGTTCCTGGACATGACGCGCTTGCCATCGACTCACAATCAATAAAGAATGGACCAACCTGAACCTGAACCGGACTTTGCAAAGGAAAGATTATTCATGCTCTTTTTTCCATCACGGCTTGACTGTGCTGCCAGGCTTTTAACAGGAACCCCCAGAACGTCCCACGTCACTCCAGTCTTATCATCCTTTCACCGGCTTCCCAGATTTAGACCACTTCACGGACTCTTTACACCTCTGGACACACCCTTCAGTCCTCCAGTCAGAACCTGCTTTCGGTCCCAAAAAACCTGTGGAACCCCTAGCCTCTGTCTCTCCGTGCGGTTGGACTCTCTTACTAACTTACATGAACTTTATTTTCATTCTGGGTTAAAATATCTGGATATCTGGATCAAGTTTTGAACAAATTTGTGCACAAACTCATACCGGCGCTACTGTAAGTATTTTGTGTTGTTATTTTGTTGTCATATTCACTTCAGTTTATGGTACCAACACCACATGTACCGGTACTTGTCTTTTGTGTCACTGCCCTCTGGTACACGGACCCTTCTGCAGTTTTACTCATCCATTAGAAGTATTTTATCGATGTTTAGTATCCTTTTAGATCTGGTTTAGCCCTAATTTAGTCCTGATAAAGTCCGGGTTTAGAGCTGGTGGTACTCGGAAAGCCAAAGGTCAACTTACTAACACATTTGCTTTGAGTTGGCCGTGTAAAGCGAGCAGCTGTAAGACTTTAAATCCAGGTTTCGCGATGACCCAAACTTTAGTCTAATAATTACATCCAGATTTTTCCCCGAGAGAATTCATTTTCAAATCATCGCCTTCCTCCGCGCCTGTGCCTTTTCATTTTGGCAGATGTGGCTGAACTCGGAGCCAGAGGAAGTTTTCCAGTCATTTCAGAGTCCAGATTCCAGACTTTTCTACAGTTTAAGTAATGCAGAATGACTCAACTCTATCACAGTGAGAGCGAGCCTGAGTTTGGATTGAGGTCAGGATCGTGGCTGCTTCTCATAAGCAAAGGCGCCTTGGTTCTGATCTGGCGTGGTCAGACATCCAGGTATGCACTCACTGCCCAAGTCGTGTTCCAAATGTTGCTGTCCTCTCACAGGCACGTGTCCTCCGTTTGGTTTGCATTGTGGCTGAATTTAAGCGTTACATTATAGCACTGTTTTCACATTGTGCAGTTTGATTTTTCCAAATTCCAATCTAATCCAATCCAACTTTATTTGTATTAGCATTTTACCAACACAAAAGTCTCCAAAGTACAAAACAAGCACTGGTAAAATATGTTAAAAATATAAAAAAAATCAAAATATACGTACAGACCAAATAAAAACAAATGAAAAACAATATAAAATATACAAAATAATAAAAGACGGTCAGAGGACCACATCATTCTCATGACAGGTTAAAAGTAGTGACTAGTCCAGTCCGTGAAGCGCTTTAAAAACAAACAATAACATTTTAAAATCAACTCTAAAATGAATGTGGAGCCAGTGCGGTGAGCATAAAATATGTGTAATATGTTGTCTACGATGTGTGCCAGTTCAAAGACGTGCTACGGAATTTTGAACTAACTGTAAGCGTTAGCGGTTAGCTTGGCTGTTACCTGTGCACAGTGCATTACAGAAGTCAAGACGTGAAGAGATAAAAGCACGAATCACCCGCTCAGGTCGTTAAAAGATAAAACCGATTTGAGTCGAGATAAAAGCCGAAGGGTATAAAAACTAGATTTAACCACGGCATTTATCTGCTTGTCAAGCCTAAAATCTGAATCAATGATGACGCCAATTTGGTGGTGGTAGACTTGATGTAGGGTTGGAGAGACCCCAAGTCTAAATTAAAATCAACTGCTTTGTTAGGCTTAAAAACAATCAATTTCCGTTTTTGACTCATTTAGGTTAAGGAAATTCGGAGCCAACCAGGCCTTGACATCATCCAAACATTTCAGGAGGGGGCCAGGGAACTATTTTTTACTGGCAGATAGACTTGGGAATCATCTGCATAAAAATGATATGATATCCCATGTTTTCTAAAAATGTGGCCAAGAGGCAGGAGGTACAAAGAAAAAAGAATAGGTCCAAGAATAGAGCCCTGTGGGACTCCACAATGTAGAGGGGTCCGTGAAGAAAAGGAGTCCCGAACTTTTACATGAATGACCTGTCAGCCAGTTAAGACCTGAACCAGTCCAATGCTGTTTCCCTGACACCCACACAGTGCTCCAAGCGAGATGAGAGAAGTGTGTGGTCCACTGTGTCAAAAGCAGCTGTTCGGTCTAAAAGCACAAGAACAGCTGCACTCCCAGAATCAGCCATTATTACAGATCATTAAAAGCCTTTAAAAGAGCAGTTTCTGTGCGATGAAATGACTTCTAAACTGATTGATAAATGTCCATTACATTGTGTTGTGAAAAAGACTGGAGCTGAATAAAAACACTTTTATCTAAAATCTTTGAGAGAAGTTTCGATATATCTCATTTATCATTTATCATCATCATCATCATCATCATCATCATCATCATCATCATCACTCATCATCATCATCTCACTAGCTTTATTCTCATTTTAGATCTGGTTTAGACTCATTTTGGACATGTTTAGTCTCATTTAAAGACTGGTTTAAGTCTCATTTATAGTACCATGTTTAGTCATAATATTTGCAGTAGTAGTAGTAGTTAGTCATGATATTTGCAGTAGTAGTAGTAGTCGTCATGATATTTGCAGTAGTAGTAGTAGTCTCAATATTGCAGTATAGTAGTAGTAGTAGTCTGAATAGTAGTAGTGATATTTGCAGTAGTATAGTTTGTCAGTAGTAGTAGTAGTAGTAGTCATGATATTGTTGCAGTAGTAGTAGTAGTAGTCATGATATTTGCAGTATAGTAGTAGTAGTCTGATATTGCAGTAGTAGTAGTAGTAGTCATGATATTTGCAGTAGTAGTAGTAGTAGTCATGATACTTTGCATAGTAGTAGTAGTATCATGATATTATGCAGTAGTAGTAGTAGTAGTTCATGATATTTGCAGTAGTAGTAAGTAGTAGTAGTAGTCATGATATTTGCATAAGTAGTAGTAGTAGTAGTCAGTATAGTTGTGCAGTAGTAGTAGTAGTAGTCATGATATTTGTAGTAGTAGTAGTAGTAGTAGTCATGATATTTGCAGTAGTAGTAGTAGTCATGATATTTGCAGTAGTAGTAGTAGTAGTAGTCATGATATTTGCAGTAGTACTGTAGCTCACACTGAACCAGCAGCAGCAGATTCTGTGTGATTGTGATGAATGTGTGAGTGTGAATTAAGTGCCCTGATATCTCTGACACCGTTTTAACGAGTTTCCTTGGCCCTGAGGAGCAGAGCAGGAGCAGGACAGCTCGCTCGGGGCAGAGCACAGTCATCTTGTCAGGTGATAGAATTAGCTTTGTTCTGCTGTTACTTTTACCACCTCCACCTGAGCTCCAGACTGAACTACACTTAGCTTTGTTTTGCTGTTTTCTGTTAGCTTTACCACTCCACCTGACTCCAGACTGCTTTTACACCTCCACCTGACTCCAGACACTGTTAGCTTTTACCACTCCATACCTGAGCTCACAGACTGAACTACACTGTTAGCTTTTACACACCTCCACCTGAGCTTCCAGACTGAACTACACTTAGCTTGTTCTGCTGTTAGCTTTTACCACCTCAACACTGAGCTCCAGACTGAACTATATGTTAGCTTTTACCACCTCCACCTGAAGCTCCAGACTGAACTACACTTAGCTTTGTCTGCTGTTAGCTTCACATCCTCACCTGAAAGCTCCAACTGAACTATACTGTAGCTTTACCACCTCCACTGAGCTCAGTACTGAACTACACTTACTTTGTTTTGCTGTTTGTTAGCTTTACCAACCTCCACCTGAGCTCCAGTACTTGACTATACTGTTAGATTTTACCACTCCACCTGAGCTCCAGACTTGAACCTACCACTTAGCTTTGTTCTGCTGTTTTCCTGTTAGCTTTTACCACCTCCACCTGAGCTCCAGACTGAACTATCTGTTTAGCTTTTACCCCTCACTGACTCCAGACTGGAACTATACTGTTTAGCTTTTACCACCTCCACCTGAGCTCCAGACTGAACTATACTGTTAGCTTTTACCACCTCCACCTGAGCTCCAGACTGAACTACCTGTTGCTTTACCACCTCACTGAGCTCCAGACTGAACTATACTGTTAGCTTTTACCACCTCCACCTGAGCTCCAGACTGAACTATACTGTTAGCTTTACCACTCCACCTGAGCTCCAGACTGAACTATACTGTTAGCTTTTACCACCTCCACCGTGAGCTCCAGACTGAACTACACTGTTAGCTTTTACCACCTCCACCTGAGTCCAGACTGAACTATACTGTTAGCTTTTACCCACTCCACCTGAGCTCCCAGACTGAACTATACTGTTTAGCTTTTACCACCTCCACCTGAGCTCCAGACTGAACTATACTGTTAGCTTTTACCACCTCCACTGAGCTCCAGACTGAACTATACGTTAGCTTTTACCACCTCCACTGAGCTCCAGACTGAACTATACTGTTAGCTTTTACCACCTCCACCTGACTCCAGACTGAACTACACTGTTAGCTTTTACCACCTCCACCTGAGGCTCCAGACTGAACTACACTGTTAGCTTTTTACCACCTCCACCTGAGCTCCAGACTGAACTATGGCTGTTAGCTTTTACCACCTCCACCTGAGCTCCAAGACTGACTATACTGTTAGCTTTACCACCTCCACCTGAGCTCCAGACTGAACTATACTGGACACAAACTAATACGAAGGCTCATCTCATTCACCCTCATGTTGTGGACACATTACAGTGCATATGTTTCCTTGCACATGCGCCAATAATCTGATAATTATCTCCTTCTGCTTTAGTTTTGGTCATCTTTGTCTGCTTTGGCCTGCTTGGCTCTGCTTTGCTCTGCCTTGGTCTGCTCATCTGCTTTGGCTGCTCGCTTTGCTCTGCCTGCTCTGTTTTCTCTGCTTTGCTCTGGCTTGGTCTGCTCGTCGCTGGCTGCTCTGCTTTGCCTGCTTGTCTGCTTGGCCGCTTAGCTTTGCTCTGCTTGCTTGCCTCGTCTGCTTTGGCCTGCTTGGCTTTGCTCTGCCTCGGTCTGCTTGCCTGCTCTGCTTTGCTCTGCCTTGTCTCTTTGGCCTGCTTTGCTCTGCCTTGGTCTGCCGGTCTGCTTTGGCCTGCTCTGCTTTGCTCTGCCTTGGTCTTTTCTCTGCTTTGCTCTGCTGGCTGCCTCGGTTGCTTTTGGCCTCTCTGCTCTGCCTTGTCCCTGCTTTGGCCTGCTTAGGCTTTGCTCTGCTTTTTCTGCCTCGGTCTGCTTTGGCCTGCTCTGCTTTGCTCTGCCTTGGCTGCTTTGGCCTGCTTTGCTCTGCTTGGCTGCCTCGGTCTCTTTGGCCTGCTCTGCTTTGCTCTGCTCTGCTTTTGGCTTGCTTTGCCTTGCTCTGCTTGCTCTGTTTGTCTGCTTGTCTGCCTTGGCCTGCTTTGGCCTGCTCGCTTTGCTCCTGCCTCGGTATGCTTTGGCTGCTTAGCTTTGGCTCTGCTTTGCTCTGCTGGTCTGCCTTGCTCTGTCCTTGTCTGCCTTTGTCTGCCTTGGCCTGCTTTGGCCTGCCGGCCTTTGCTCGTGCCTCGGTATGCTTTGGCCTGCTTAGCTTTGCTCTGCTTTGCTCTACCCTGGTCGCCTTGTCTGCTCGGTCTGCTTTGGCCTGCCTCTGCTTTGCTCTGCTCGGTCTGCTTTGGCCTGCTTGGCTTTGCTCTGCCTCGGTCTGCTTGGCCTGCTTAGCTTTGCTTTGCTTGCCTTGGCCTGCCTTTCTGCCTTGCCTGCTTTGGCCTGCCTCTGCTTGCTCTGCTCGGCCTGCCTTTGCCTGCTTTGCTCTGCCTCGGCTGCTTGGCCTGCTCTGCTTTGCTCGCTCGGTCTGCTTTGCCTGCTCGGCTTTGCTCTGCCTCGGTCCTGCTTTGGCCTGATCGGTTTGTCGCCTCTGCTTGGCCTGCTGCCTGCTTTGTGCTCGCTGCTTTGCCTGCTTGCTTGCCTCGCCTGCCTTTGGCCTGCTGGACCTGTCTGCTTTGCTCTGCCTCGGCCTGCTTTGGCCTCTGATTGGCTCTGCCTCGCCTGCTTGGCCTGCTTGGCTCTGCTCGGCCTGCTCTGCTTGGGCTCTGCCTCGGCCTGCTTTGGGCCTGCTTTGCTCTGGCCTCGCGCTGCTTTGCCTCTGCTCTGCTTTGCTCTGCTTGGTCTGCTTTGGCTGCTAGCTTTGCTTGCTTTGCTCTGCACTCGCTCTGTTTGGGCCTGCCTTGGCTTTGCTTCTCCTCGGTTCTGCCTTTGGCTGCCTCTGCTTTGCTCTGCTTGGCTTTGCCGCTTCTCTGCCTTGGCGCTCGTCTCTTGGCCTCTGCTTGTCTGCCGCGGTCTGCTTTGGTTGCTCAATGCTTTGCTATGCTGTCTGCTTCCTCTCCTTGCGCCTCCTGGTCTGCCTAGGCGCTTTGGCTGCTGCTCCGTGCTTGGCTTTGTCTGCTTAGCTTTGCTCTGGCTTTTCTGCCTCGGTCTGCTTTGCCTTGCTCTCTTTGCTCTGCCTTGTTCTGCTTTGCCGCTTTGCTCTTGCCTTGGTCTGCCTCGGTCTGCTTTTATGGCCTGCTCTGCTTTGCTCTGCTCTCTTTGCTTGCTTTGCTTTGCTCTGCCTTGCTCTGTTTTGTCTGCCTTGTCTGCCTTGGCCTGCTTTGGCCTGCTCGGACGCTTTGCTCTGCTCGGTATGCTTGGCACTGCTTAGCTGTTGCTCTGCTTTTGCTCATGCCTTGGTCTCCTTGTTGCCTTTGCTTTGTCCGCCTTGGCTCGCTTTCGGCCTGCTCGGCTTTGCCTGGCCTCGGTATGCTTTGGCCTCTTAAGCTTTGCTCTGCTTTGCCACCTTGGTCCGCCTTGTCTGCCCTCGGTCTGCTTCTTTGGCCTGCTCGCTTTGCTCTGCCTCGGTCTCTGCTTGGCCTGCTTGGTTTGCTCTGCCTCGTCTGCTTGGCCTGCTTAGCTTTGCTTTGCCCTTGCCTGCCTTGCTGCCTGGCCTTTTGCTCCTTGCTGCTCTGCTCGCTCTTTGCTCCTTTGCCGCCTGGCTCTTGCCTGTCTGCTGCTCGCCTCGGCTCTGCTTTGGCACTGCTCGCTTGCTCTGCCTCGGCCTGCTTTGGCCTGCTCTTGGCTGCTTGCCTCCTGCCTCGGCTTGTTTGGCGCTGCTGCTTGCGTCTGCCTCGGCCCTGCTTTGGCCTGCTTTGCCTGCTCTGCTTTGCTCTGCCTCGGCCTGCTTGCTGTGCTTGGCTGCTCGGCCTCTGGCTGCTTGGCTCGCTGGCCCTCGCTTTTGCGCCTGCTTTGGCCGCTTTGCTTGTGTTGCGCCTTTCGCCTGTCTCTGGTACTTTGCTCTGCTCTTCGGGCGCTGCTGCTTGGCTTAGCTTGCCTCTGCTTCCTGCTCATCTGTGCTGCTGCTTTGCCTGCTTGCTCTGCCTCTGCGCCTCGTCTGCTTTGGCTCTCGCTGTGCCTGCTTGGGCCTGTTTTGCTAACCGCTGCTCTGCCTGTCTGCCTCGGTCTGCTTGGCCCTGCTCTGCTCTGCCTTGGTTCTTTTGCCTGCTTAGCTTTGCTCTGAATTTGCTCTGCCTCGGTCTGTTTGAGCCTGTTGGTGCTCTGCCTCGTGCTTGCCGGTCTGCTCTTGCGGTCTGCTTTGCGCTGCTTTGCTCTGCTTGGTCGTGCCCCGTCTGTTTGGCCTGCTGCTTTGCTCTGCCTGGCTTTCTTGTTTGTGCTCTGTTGCTTGTTTGTCTGCCTTGTCGCCTTCGTTTGGCTGCTGCTTTGCCTGGCTCTGCCTGCCTTGGTCTGCTTGTGGCCTTGCTTAGCTTTGCTTGCTTTTGCCTCGTTGCTTGCCTTGTCTGCTTTGTCTGCCTTGTCTGCTTTGCTGCTCTTGCTCTGCCTTGTCGCGCTGTCTGCTTTGGCTCTGCTTGTCATGCTCTCTTTGGCGCTGCTTTAGCTTTGCCTGCTTCTTGCTGCTTTCGTCTTGGCCTGCTGTCCTGCTCGTGTGCTCGCCTCGGTGCTTGCCTTTAGTTCTCTGCTGCGTTGCCTTGTCCCTTGGTCTTGCGTTGTTCTTCTGCCTGGCCTGCGTGGCCTGCTCGCTTTGCGCCTCGGCTTTGGCCTCTTAGCTCCTGCTTCTCTCGTGCGCTGCATGTTGCGCCTTGGCCTGCTCGTTGCGCCCTCCTCTCGCCTGTCTTCCGGTCTTGGCTCACTTTGCTTGCTTCTGCCTTGGCCTTGCCTTGATCGCCTTGGCCTGCTTTGGCCTGCTCTGCTTTTGCTCGCCTCGCCTGCTTTGGCCTGCTTTGCTCTCTCTCGGCCTCTTCGGCCTGCTCTGCTTTGCTCTGCGCTCGGTCTGCTTGGCCTGCCGGCTTTGCTCTTGCCTCGGCCTGCTTTGCCTTGCTTGGCCTGCTTGCTCTGCGTCGGCCTGCTTTGGCCTGCCTTTGCTTCTGCCTCGGCCTGCTTTGCCTGCTTTGGCCTGCCATGCTTGCTCTGCCTCGGCGTGGCTTGGCGCTGCCTTGCTCTCCTCGGCCTGCTTTGGCCTGCTGGGCTTTGCCTCGGCCTGCTCTGCTATGGCTCTGCCTCGGCTGCTTTTGGCCTGCTTTGCTCTGCTCGGCTGCTTTGGCCTGCCTTTGCTCTGCCCGGCCTGCTTTGGCCCTGCTCGGCTCTGCCTCGGTACTGGTCTGTTTGTCTGCTTTGGCCTGCTCTGCTTTTGCTCTGCCTCGCCTGCTGGCACTGCTCGGCTTCTGCCTCGTCTGCTTTGCGCTCGGCTCTGCTCGTTCTCTGCCTTGTGGCCTGCTTGCTTTGTGCTGCCTTGGCTGCCTTTGTCCTGCTTTGGCCTTGCTCTGCTCGGCCTCGCTCGCCTGCCTTTGGTCTCTCGCTTTTGTGCTGCCCGTCGTCTGCTCTTGGCCTGCTTCTGGCTGCCTGCTTTGTGCTGCCTGCTGCTTTGCCTGTTTTGGCCTGCTCTGCTTTGTCGCCTCGGCCTGCTCTTGGCCTGCTTTGGCCTGCTCGCTTCTGCCTCGTCTGCTTGGCCTCTCGGCTCTGCCTCGTCTGCTTTGGCCCAGTGCTTTGGCCAGCTCGGTCTGCTGACTGGCCTTGCTTGGGTGGACCTCCTGGCTGTGGACGCCGCTGTGTGTGATTAAGCGTTGTGAGCAGGCCGGAAGCACAGGTTTTTCAGGCTGCAGTCAAGGAGCGCAAGGTCGCATCAGACCTGCCTCCCACAGTAATCACAACCGAGGCCATTAGTTCCGCACTGCGCTCTGACGGCTCCTTCCAAAACTCCATTTTCAGTTCACTTAATGAACCTTCGTTTTGGCGACAAAACGCAGGGAAGCAGCTCGGGGGAGGGAGGCGGGGGGGTGTGGGAGCGGGGGGGGGCACAAAGACGACAACAGAAAAGCATGGAGGAGCGAGGCTGACAGTTTGCTGCAGGCAATTTATAACACTGTGAAACATCTAAAGTGACTGAGGTTTGCTTTAATAATTGATTTCTGGCCGCTTTAGCAGAGGGCAACATTATCTGTGTGTTTAAAGCACGAATCTCATCATTATTTCTAGTGTTATCAGATGTCATATTTTATAATTGTTTATAAATATGACTATATATATGTTGTGTGTGTGTGTATGTGTATATATATTTTCTTTTCTGTTATTACACACTAAATTAAATAATTACTTTTTAAATTAAGTGACCGGCCAATCTGTTTTCTCATGGCCCCGCCCTTTTTCTTCTCTCTTTCATTAACAGAGAAAAAACAAATTATACCTTTTAAAAAAAAAACTATGCTTACTTCCCTCATTACGTTTTAAGAATGTATTTAGATTTACTCTGTTAAATTTGTACTTAATAGCGTAAAAAGTAAAAGTATTTCACGGCCGATATTTTACTCTAACAGAATGAAATGTGGTGATCTTGATAACGAATTTGTATTATTATAAGTATAATTTTTTTATCATATTATATTTTTTGTGCTTTGCTTTGTTCATTGTTGTGGTTTATTTATTTTATTTATAAATATAATTCCGTTCAACTGTTCTAACATGTTCCATGTTCTACCTGGATCTTAAAATGTACTGAGATTGGGGTCTTGGCTTCATACAGTTTGAACGCCTGATCGAGCGATTGGTTCAGATTTGGGTTCACGCGAGGATAATCAAAAAAAACACGACACAACAAAAACGAGCGCTTCTTTCCGAGGGACTTTTACGGCTGGCAGAAGTTGACTCGAATGAATGTTAACGAAACGCAGATGTGAAGAGAGTCTCCGGCGATGAATGCCGGCTTCGACACCGACACACCAGCTGGGGCTTCACTTCGCAGCTCGGACGTTTGGAGGGTGAGACAGACTTGAGAATTCGTGAGAAAGGAACGATCCCAGCGTAAATAACACGTTAATTGCGTTAATTTGTAGTGATCATATTAATGTTGCGTTACGATTATTGTGAGAAAAACCATCCCAATATTAGAATGATTAATAATGTTGAATTACCGACAAACAAAACCCTAACCCTTTTAATTTTTTTTTCATCTCGTAAGGTCATATTATTGACCGAATATCACGACATCGTTGACGAATTGATCTGGCATCCACATGATCGCGTGGAAATTTGAAGCGAGTGTTCTGGAGGCACTGAGAAGGAGCGGAGAAGACGGCTTCGCAAACAGGATTCTGAAACAACGTGAATTGAAACTTAAAAACAACTCAACGTTTATCCTCACGGCTACAAGATCAAAAAAGGTCATTTAAACACAATTTCAAACACACAAAACAAAACAAACAAAAAAGACAATAAGCAGGCGTTACCGGGATGAGCTGCTTGCGTGTTGGCCCACAGGGAGATGCCCATGGTTGTTCATGGCAGCGGCCGGCTGAAGGCTCCGAGGCTGGGATGAGTGGATTGGAGAGAGGCTCTGGACAACATGCACTGCGTCTGCTGCAAGGAGGAAGGACACGAGGAGGCACCGGGAGGGGACGAGGAGGCACCGGAGCAGAATGAGGAGGCATAAGGAGGAGATGAGGAGGCATCGGAGGAGATGAGGAGCAATAAGGAGGAGATGAGGAGGCACGGGAGGATAGATGAGAGCAATCGGAGGAGATAGGAGGCATAAGGAGGAGATGAGGAGGCATCAGGGAGGGGAGAGGTAGGCACGGGAGGAGATGAGGAGGCACCAGGCTAGGAGATGAGCGGGGCATGAGGAGCATAAGGAGGAGATGAGGAGGCATAAGGAAGGAGATGAGGAGGCAACAGGAGGAAGAAGAGGAGGCACAGGAGGAAGATTGGGGCAACAGGGAGGAGATGCGAGGCATCGGGAGGGGACGAGGAGGCATCGGAGGAGATGAGGAGGACCAGGAGGAGATGAGGGGGCAAAGGAGGAGACGAGGAGGCACTGGGAGGGATGAGGAGGCATCGGGAGGAGAATGAGGGAGGGAGGTAGGAGGGATGAGGGGGGCATAAGGGAGTAGATTAGGAGGCACCTGGGAAGGAGATGAGGAGGTCGGGAGGAGACAGGAGGCACCGGGAGGGGACGAACCCAGAGGAGATGGGGCATAAGGAGGAGACGAGGAGGCACCGGAGGGGACGAGGAGGCATCGGGAGATGGACGAGAGGAATCGGGAGGAAGATGAGGAGGCCCAGGAGGGAGGGGGGCAATGAGGAGAAGGGAGGAGCAGAGATGAGGAGGCCCAGGAGGAGATGAGGGGGCATAAGGAGACGAGGAGGGGGAGGGGAGGAGAGCATCGGGAGGAGGGAGGAGAATGAGGAGAACCAGGAGGAGATGAAGGGGCATAAGGAGGAGAAAGGAGGAGGAGGGGAGAGGAGGCACCGGGAGGAGATGAGGAGGCATAAGGAGGAGATGAGGAGGCATGGGGAGATAGAGGAAGAGAGATAAAGGAGGCATGAGGAGGCATAAGGAGGGAGATGAGGAGGCATAGGAGGAGATGAGGAGCATAAGGAGGAGATAGGGGCATGGGAGGAGATGAAAGAGGAGATAAGGAGGAGATGAGCAAAAGGAGGAGATGAGGAAGGATCGGGAGGAGATGAGGACCAAGAGGAGATGAGGAGGCATAAGGAGGAGAATGAGGAGGAGGCATGAGGAGGCATAAGGAGGAGATGAGGAGGCATAGAGAGGCACGCGGAGGAGATGAGAGGAGGCATAAGGAGGATGAGAGAGGAGGCATAAGGAGGAGATGAGGAGGCATAAAGGAAGAGATGAGGAGGACATAAGGAGGGAATAAAAGGAAAAAGAAGAGGAGATAAGGAGGAGGAGGAGGCATAGAGGAAGGAGAGGAGATGAGGAGGGAAGAGAGGAGATGAGGAGGAAGATAGAAGGAGGAGATAAAAGGAGGAGAGGAGGAGGAGGCAAAGGAGGCATAAAGGAAGGAGATGAGGAGGCATATAAGGAGGAGAAGGAGGAGGCATAAGGAGGAGATGAGGAGGCATAAAAGAAGAAGAGAAGGAAGGAAGGCATAACAAATGAGGAAGGCAGGCATAAGGAGAGATGAGAGGCTCAGGAGATGAGGAGGACATAAGGAGGAGATGAGGGAGGCATAAGGAGGAGATGAGGAGGCCATAAGGAGGAATGCAGGACAGATGAAGGAGGCATAAGGAACAAAAAACACATTTATTGAGCAAAGCAAGAAATGTAATATTTTAACGTTGTTTATCTTGTTTCTTTTTTCCTGCGGCTCTTGAATTTGACTTGAAGTTTCTTTTTTCTGTTCAGTTTTTAAATATCGTTTTGAGCAGTTTTTCTTTCCGATCAGCTTTTGTTTATTTGTTTGTTTTGTTATTTACTGTTATGTACGAGTGCGTATGAGGATTTACTATAGAGACCTCCTTTGGTTTTGTATACAACATTTGAAATAAAATAAAATAAATCAATCAAATCAAATCAAAAAAATCAAATCAAAAAATCAAATCAAATCAAATCAAGTCAAAGTCAAGTCAAGTCAAATTAAATTAAATTAAATTAAATTAAAATTAAATAAATTAAATTAAATTAAATTAAATTAAATTAAATTAAATTAAATTAAATTAATTAAATTAAATTAAATTAAATTAAATAAATCAAAATAAATAAATCAAATCAAATCAAATCAAATCAAATCAAATCAAATCAAATCAAATCAAATAAATTCAAATTAAATTAAATTAAATTAAATTAAATCAAATTCAAATCAAATCAAATCAAATCAAATCAAATCAAATCAATCAAAGACTGAACCGTGCATGGACTAAAAAACCGCTCGAATATTATTAGTCCTAAAAAAGTTAGACTCAACCTATTTCCAGATTTCAAGCCTTATTTGCCTCTCCCACGTGTTCAAGGAGGCGTGTCGCGAGTGCTTATGCTTATTCGCCGTGTCGCGAGTGCTTAGTGCTTATTCGCCGTGTCGCGAGTGCTTATTCGCCGTGTCGCGAGTGCTTATTCGCCGTGTCGCGAGTGCTTATTCGACGCGGCTCTCCTCGTGTCCGTGGGGTCAGTGCGACTCTGGTGAGAGGTCGGAGTGTACGTACCACTAGCCATAGCAGATGTCCTCCTCTCATCAGAACCTTCTTTAGACTCAAGCAGGTAATGTCAAGACTTTCACCCCGAGGGGCTCACTGTCCACCTGCAGAAACAGAAGGGACGATCAAGTAGAGTTCAAAGCTGGTCCAAAAAAATACATAAAGGTCTTGGTTTTTAAGAAGGCGAGACTCCAAATTATACAAGCAAATCCATAAGTAGAAGCTCCACATCGGCGCTTGGATCTGATGGTGGTGGGGATGATGTGGAGATGATGTAGAGATGATGTAGAGAGAGATGATGTGGAGATGATGTGGAGATGATGTGGAGATGATGTGGAGATGATGTGGAGATGATGTGGAGAGATGATGTGGAGATGAATGTGGGGATGATGTGGAGATGATGTGATGATGAGATGATGTGGGAGATGATGTGGATGATGATGTGGGGATGATGTGGGAATGATGATGATGTGGAGATGATGTGGAGATGATGTGGAGATGATGTGGAGATGATGTGAGATGATGTGGGATGATGTGGAGATGATGTGGAGATGATGTGAGATGATGTAGAGATGATGGAGATGATGTGGGGATGATGTGGAGATGGATGTGGAGATGATGTGGAGATGATGTGGATGATGATGATGTGGATGATGATGGAATGATTGTGGAGATGATGTGGAGATGATGTGGGGATGATGTGGGGATGATGTGGATGATGATGATGTGGAGTATGTGGGGATGATGTGGAGATGATTGGAGATGATGATGTGGGATGATGTGGGGATGATGTGGAGATGATGTGGATGATGATGTGAGATGATGTGGATGATGGATGGGGGATGATGTGGATGATGATGATGATGTGAGATGATGTGGAGATGATGGGGATGATGTGGGGATGATGTGGAGATGATGTGGAGATGATGAGATGTGAGATGATGTATATGATTGATGATGGGGATGATGTGGAGATGATGTGGAGATGATGTGTGTTGATACGTTTAATGACCGCGCCGTTATGAGACACTGTGCGACCGTGTCCCCGAGCTGTGGATCATCTCTCCACCGCTTGTCATTTCAGAGACACGCGAAAGTCGCTGACACGACCTGACACCGGACAAATCCCAACGACGCGCCACGTCCAGAAGCGGCGCGGCAATCAGGACGAGCAGCTGCCAATCGCTGAAGGAATGTGGAAGAACCATGGAGCCATCATCTGGGCTTTGGTCATTCTAGAGCTTGTCAAGGGTTAAAGGTTTGCTCTTGGTCCAGAACTGGTTTAGTCCTCTTTTCAGTCTTGGTTTTGTCCTTTTTAGTCTGGGTTTATTATTTTATTTCTGTTTTAGTCCTGGGTTTAGTCCTCTTAGTCTTAGTCTTGGATTGGTCTTGGTTTTGTCCTGGATCGGTCCTTTTTATTGTGGATTGGTTTTGTGTTATTTCAGTCCTGGATTAGCCTTGGTTTAGTCTTTCTTTAGTGTGGTTTTCTTTTTAATTTTAATTTCTTGATTTAGTTTGTGTTTAGTCCTGGTTTAGTTCTGGTTTAGTCCTGGGATATTCTTGGCTTAGTCTGAATTGTTTTTGTCCGGGAATAGTTTTGGTTTATTCCTACTTTGGTCTGGATTGGTTTTGTCCTACATTAGGTTTGGTTTTGTCATGGTTTTGTCTTGGATTAGACTTGGTTTTGTCCTTGCTTAGTTCAGGTTTGATCCCAGATTTGTCCTCGGTTAGAATCTGATTCCAGTCTTGGTTTAGTCCGGTTTTAATCCTTTAAAACACAAGGAGGGGAGCTTTAATTTTTACGCACTTAAATTTTCCAAATTTTAAAAGCTGATCTTTTGCTGAATCTTTTTACGCTGAATTCTTTTACGGATCTTTCGCTGAAGTTTTGAATTTTACGCTGAATCTTAAATTTTACGCCAAATTTTCCGCTGAATCTTTCGATGAATTTTCGCTGAATCTTTACGCTGAAACGCTGAATCTTACGCTGAATCTTTTTCGCTGAATCTTTTTGCTGAATCTTTTCGCTGAATCTTACGCTGAATCTTACGCTGAATCTTCTGAATTACGACACTGAATTTTACACTGAATTTTTATCTTTTCGCTGAATCTTTCGCTGAATTTTGCTGAATCTTTTGAATCTTTCGCTGAATCTTACGCTGAATCTTACGCTGATCTTTCGCTATCTTTCGCTGAATCTTTCGCTGAATTTTCGCTGAATCTTTCGCTGAATCTTTCGCTGAATCTTTCGCTGAATCTGAATTTTTACGCTGAATCTTTACGCTGAATCTTTTACGCTGAATCTTACGCTGAACTGAATTTTTGCTGAATCTTTCGCTGAAATCTTTCGCTGAATCTTTCATCAGTTCCGACATAGATTTAGTCGTGTTCGTGAGTCTTTGAGAATGAAAGTGTCATAAATGTTTGAGTGATTACAAACTGGATTCCCCCCAAAGGGCTCAGGGTTTAATGTTCTTCATGTCAACAGCTCCACTTTGATTCTGTCCATCAAATATGTATCACAGAGATTACACCACGGCGTCGACGTTTCACTGCAGCCTCAGACGAACGAGGAGGGGACCGTTTTTACCAATCTGTACTTTACTTTGACTAAACTTCATCGACTCTTCCTCAACGACAGACGCCTAGGAACGTTTTCTCAGCGTTCGCTGAGACCAGGTCTGAAATGGCACTGATTATTATACTTCTGGCATGTTATCGTCCAAAGGTTTTGAGATCAAGTTCAACAGAAATATGTAAATGGTAAAAATGACCTGGGAATTGATTCTGTATGTTCTGTCATTGTATGTTCTGTTCGTTTAAAGCCACAGTGTGGAACTTTCTGGAAGGTGGCACATGACTCCATGGAAAGTTAAAATCGGACTTTCTGACAACCATTAACCGTGGCGTGAACACGATTAGAAACTGAATTTTATGCCATACTGTGGAATATTGTAGCCATGGAAACAAGCCGGGATGTGAGTATAAGCGTCTGTTTTTAAAATGCCAATAAAATAACATTCAAAAGAAGAAAAAAAAAAGTTTTGTATTTTTGTCTCTTTCTTTCGGCACAAATAAGATTGTACATTTACTGGAAGGCTTTTTGAATTTGTCTGAATACCTTCCTTTGCTTACGTTAAACAAACAAAATACGATATTATAAATATGTTGCTACCTTTCAATATCAGTTGCATTTGGTAGTGATACTTTTTCACTCAAGTAATTTTTTTGCTCATGTTTGTGGACCATTTATTTAAATAACCAAAATAAGAATACTTAACTTCACCATACTTTAAAGTGCATTTAAAACAGATTAGACTCCACAGTTCCTTGATGGCGAGATGGCTGTCGAGGGTATAAGAAGAAACAATTCCTCTTTAGTAATTTAGATAACAAATAGAAGTGTGTGAGAGTGTTAAATTATACTCTCATTCCATTACCTCCTCTCTCATAAAATTAAAATTTTGAATTAAATTAAATAAATTAAATTAAATTAAATTGAATTAAATTAAATTAAATTAAATTAAATTAAATTAAATTAAATTAAATTAAATTAAATTAAATTAAATTAAAATTAAATTTAGATTAAATTTAGAAACTCACATAAATGTAAAATTAAAAAAGTATTACAAGTTTTTCATCATGACATGTTTTCATATCGAAATAAGGTGTACAATTGGCCAAAATTGCACATTTTTGGGACATTTCAATTTGACAGATTTAAATTTCTTGCTTCATCTTGTTAACATATTAAATCAATAAAAAAATTACAGAGGGGATTTTGGATTTATTATTCCGTTTTTGAGTAAACTAAATCTGACTGAAAATTGGCGTTAAAATTCTAATTTTGCTGCATTTTTTAGCTTAAAATTGTAATAAATCAGGCTTCGAATTAGATATGAACAAATCCTTCTGTTCACACAATTACATTTAAGATTTTGCTCAATTTAAACCTAGCTTTTACCAGCTTGACAATTTTGGTTTAATATTTGACTTCCTGGTTGGAAATGTGCAGCAGATGTGCCATAAGCAATCATACTGTCAACAAGGGCCAAACTCTTCTAATATACACAATATTCTTATCATTTGACAACTAAAAATACCCTTGAGGTGAAATTGGGAATCTCAGCGCTTCTTCCGACATTTTCTACGTAATTTTTTGCCACTCGACTGGTGTAAAACTGTGATAAATATTTAAACATGTAAAGGTAACTCTCTTGACTTATCTCAGAAAAATGTTATTTCTTTGCCTTGAATGTCTTGAATTTTGTGGAATATTGCAGGCAAAACAACAGCACGCGTGGATAAAAGTCGGTTTCAGGTCCCAGAAAACGTAGATTGCGCACTTTTAAACGCGTAGTGTGCCGCACATTGCCCCGCTCTCGTCCCGGTAACGGTGGCGGGTGCGGCGTGTAAAATCTGCAGCATCACCATCTGAGGCCGAGGCAGGGCGGACGAGTCGGAATAGATAAATAAATAATGGTAGCGGCCTGTTTTAACAGTCCGCGCACGTCGCTGCACTGCTCAGCGCTGCTCTCTTCTGACATGAGGAAATCATCCTGAACCAAGACACGTCCTGTTTTTATTAAAATTCAATCAAATCACAGACTCCACTGTCCACTGAGACTGGAGACGCAGCAGAAGTACACAGGGGGGTGTAATAATTAAAAGTAGTAGTCGCAGTAGTAGTAGTCGTCAGTGGATGGAAGAAGACTTTGAAACTGTATTTAGCACACAAGACTTGAATAACATGCTTTTAAATGTATTTTGATAGTTTCATTCTGAATATACTTGGAATACTTTCAGGTCGAGTTGCATTTATATTTTAGGTGTAAAAAAAAAAACACCACACAGGTTTAAAACTGGCTTCATGACCGTTTGTTCTGCCTTTATTAGCCGCTAATTAGAGAATTGCGTTTCTATTTTTTTTTCTTACAAACGCTGTGCAGTTTGAAGCCTAAATTGCATTATCAAAAACCACAATTGACGTGTGAGTCTTAGTATTGTGTGGAATGTGGAGAGCCAAAATGTCCCTCGGAATAAGAAACATAACAATGTGAATATGATTTTAAATACCACCAAATGGAGTAATGAGCTCTGAGCATGACAGCACGCACGGCTAGCTCAGTTAGTGCTAGCTGTGTTTAGTGTCAGTGTTAGCGTCAGTGCCAGCTCAGTGTTAGCGTCAGTGCTAGCTCAGTGTTAGCGTCAGTGCCAGCTCAGTGTTAGCGTCAGTGCTAGCTCAGTGTTAGCGTCAGTGCTAGCTCAGTGTTAGCGTCAGTGCCAGCTCAGTGTTAGCGTCAGTGCCAGCTTAGTGTTAGCGTCAGTGCTAGCTCAGTGTTAGCGTCAGTGCCAGCTCAGTGTTAGCGTCAGTGCTAGCTCAGTGTTGTCATCAGTGCCAGCTCAGTGTTAGCGTCAGTGCCAGCTCAGTGTTAGCTTCAGTGCTAGCTCAATGTTAGCATCAGTGTTAGCATCAGTACTTCCTGTCTAATTCTATCTCTCTGGGGTTTTCACTAAGTGTTTAAAATGAATAAAGGCAGTAAACAGAGAGTTGTGGATTTCTCTGACATTTTAAAGACTTTACAGAACACGGCAGTACTTCATCTAAGGATACTGTCCTGTAAATTTAACTGTACATTTTGTGTATATAGTAAACCTATTTTTTATCCTATAGTAGATTTAAATAGTTTTTCTTTCATGCATGCCCGTTTTGATTTTATATATGATGTCTAATATTGTTATTTGTTTTATGTTGCACCGACTCACCAAAGCAAGTTCCTATGTTTGTGAATGTTGTTCATTGGCAATGGCAATAAACCGTTATTATTATTATAACGTTAGCATTCTTGGGTAACCATGCAAATTTGGGCCATTCAACCACGTTGTTCTTCTCGATGTCTTCGTGTCTGCCCGACATAATGACTAAAGCCTGTGTTTGCTCTGGTAGTTGTTGAACTGTGGGTGACAGAGCAGCTCTTCAACATTGAAATGAATGAATTGCTTCCCCCTCAGAGGTCCGTTAGTGGGCACTGCAGACTGTAGCTATTCCCAAAGTATTTTCTCTTCAATGAAGTCTTCACATACTTCTGGCTTCTTTGGCAACATCCATTACCCTAGCGCAGGTCTGGTGCTGAATATATTGTATTGTTGATGATACAATGCAGCCGTACGCTTAATGGAGCCTCTCAGGAGTCTTTAGAGAAAATCCACAGTCTCCTCGGCTCCTGCTCCAGTTCAGACCTGGTTTGTGTCTCTGCTCGAGGTCGATTTGACACTCGGTTTTACCCATAATCCTTGTGTTTGTGGATGTAATGTAGCGTTGCAAAGGTGCATCAGAAATACATTAAGGAGCGTCTTTCTCTTCAATACGACTGCAGCATCTCAAGCTTTCTTTTCTCATATTTCTGTTTAGGTAACTGCAATGGCACAGTGTGGTATTTATTCATACGAGGCTAGTGCATTATAAACACTGACTAAAAGGAGGTTGTAGCATAGCAATTAACGATTTATAACTAAAGATTAGAACTTTTGAAATGAAAAAACTTCTCACATTAAACAGGAAACTGAAACCTATAAATGTTCCTTTTCCAGCCTCATTCTTATATCAGCGCTCAAACAGCTTTAGTTCTAGAAGTTGATGTCATATTCTCAGATGGGGGGCCGAGTTTCTGGGTTCCAGTCGTGAAGTCGGAAAAACAATTACCGGTATGTTATGTTGAGGACTCAATCAAGTACTAAAAACAAGGTAAGTACTCAAATCAACCAAAACAAGGGTCGTTAAAGGACACATATTATGTTTAATTGACTTTGTTGTCAAGTCTGCCGAATCCCGGTTAGAAAGTCCTCTCCCCTCCGAGCCTCAAAGACTCTCTTCTGAATCTCCTCAAGAAATGACTTCTCCACCTGTGACATCACTCTGAGAATCTTCTGCTGTTTTTAACTCCATAAATCATCTCCAGACTCCTTCTGAGACGTTCTCTCGTCCAAGCACGATCAGTACAACTGCATGCTTCCTCGCATCTCCGTGAAAACTTTCCAGTGTTTTTTTAATGAGCCTGTTGTAATTCCCTCTGTAGCCAGTAGATGGAGTCAAACTCCGTTAGCCCCATGGGAAACAGCAGAGATCCAAATGTTATTTTGTTTCTTATATTAAAAAAAAAAAAAGTTTTTAGTTTTAAAACAAACAAACAAACAAACAAACAAACAACAACAACAGGTACTCAAGAGCATGTTTTAAGGCTGATAAAGGACAAATATGATCCATTCTTTGTATTGTTAAGTTAATAATTGACCATGGCACTGTTTGAGAGTGTATGCTTGCTTCTGTTTACATTAGCTCTATGTAGACATTAGCAACATTAGCATAACCATGCATTTAAATCTGCAGCGGCTCAGAGGCAGCGGAAGCGCAGGTTCACAGACAGCGGGGGGCAGTAGAGCTGTGGGTGTAGGAGCAGGAGCAGGCGTGTTTGGTTTTCTAACCTGGGCTCTAAAACGTTCTCAGAGTTTTCGAGTAGGAAAGGTTGTTCCAATGAGAATGTACAAGTCTGAAATCGGAAAATCTCAGCTGCCTCTTCCTCCTCTTCCGCCTCTTCCTCCTCTTCCTCCTCTTCCTCCTCTTCCTCCTCTTCCTCCTCTTCCTCCTCTTCCTCCTCTTCCTCCTCTTCCTCTCGGAGTCTGAATCCTGGACAAATCCCCTGGTCCTGTGTGTGTTTCTGCTCAGTTTCACGCACATGAAAGATTCAGCTCCGACTGCGTGTCCTGTTTATAATTCATGAGCTCACTTGACATCGCTGCATCATTCACACCGCCGCATCTGTGGGCTTTAGCGTTAGCATTAGCATACAGCCAACTGCATGACGCTAATAGGCTACGCCAATGAACAAGATAGGACAGATCAAGACTGAAATGTAGTATTATTGGATAAATGTGGACCTTTCCTGGATCGTTTTAGGAGAGTCTTTAACTATATATCTCACTACTCGTTAAAAAAAAACAAAAAACGGTAAAATAAAATAAAAGCAGTACCATAAAATAAGAAGGATAATAAATTACAATAAATAAATACAAAAAAACAACAACAGCAAGAGGACTTTAGACTAGCAAGAGAGAGAGTGAGATGTTAAACGGGGGTTGTTTACAGGAGGAGCAGGCGTTTGAAGTCCTGAGAACAGAGATGTCGTGTGAGGTTTGGGAGTAAGATGTGGCTAATGTTTTCAGATGTTCTTCTGCTCGTGAGAGAGCCAGGGTCACACAGAGGGGAAGAGATGGTTACATCATTCTAAGACTTGAAGAAACAAGGCAAATGTACAGTAAGATGCGTAAACGAGATTTCTCAGAACGTTAGAAGACGGCTGATGTATGTTTTTCAGGCAAGAGAAACAAATGCTAGCTTTTCCTCCGATGCGCTAATGAGGCCCATGCGGTTGTAATGGCAGTGATGTTTTTGAGGCTCAGACGGAAGAGGACTTTCTAAACAGGATTCATCAAACTAGTGTGTATGTTGATTGATATTAGCAAGAATTCAAATGAAGGGTCACTGGACAGACCCACTGACTCTGGAAAGAGGGGTGAGGCAGGGCTGTGTTTTGTCCCCCCTCTTGTTCGCTATGTGTAGTTTACTTTGATCATTTATTAGTTTATTTCCCAGGGACAATGCACACAAAACGTTGTCCTGCCGGAAAGACGCTTGTGCCAGGTTAGAGCAAAGTTGTTCCTTTCCACCTGGACAGGCTTCTTGCTAATAATGGTGTTCATGCCCAGGAAGTACTTGGAACAATTGGCCCAATATATTAGACAGGGTTAGGGATAGGGATAGGGTTAGGGTTAGGAGAGGGTTAGGGTTAGGGTTAGGGTCAGGGTCATCAGAAACAATTCATGGTGTTACAATTTATGAGATGGAACACAAGATTGCCTGCTGCAGATGATGTTCCAATGTTTTTGACCCCTTTAAAGCTAAATGTCCGTACCAAGTATGAGGCATTTCCTTCATCATGTACAAACTGAAGGTACAAAAAAGTGAAATTCTTTCTCACTGGAACTGGTGATGTCACACACACACACACACACACCACACACACACACACATACACACACACATCACACACACGTCATGTGATCTGTGTGGCGCGTTGCACACACACACACACACACACACACCACACAACACCACACACACACACCTACACACACACACACACACACACACACACATCACACACCACGTCATGTGATCTGTGTGGCGTGTTGCACACACACACACACATCACTACACATCACAACACACACACACACCACACGTCACACACGCGTCATGTGATCTGTGTGGCGTGTTGCAACAACACACACAAACACACACACACATCACACACACGTCATGTGATCTGTGTGACGTGTTGCACACACACACAACACACACACACACACACACACACACACGTCAACACACGTTCATTGTCTGTGTAGGTTGCACACACAACACACGTCACACACACGATCTTGATTGATCTGTGTGACAGTGTTGCACAACACACACACACAACACACTCACACACGCGTCATGTGATCTGTGTGGCGTGTGCACACACACACACACACACACGTCACACACACTCATGTGATCTGTGTGGCTGTTTGCACACCACACGCACACACACACACAACACGTCACACACCGTCATGTGATCTGTGTGGCGTGTTGGAGACAAACACACACACACACACACACACACACACACACACACACTCACCACGCGTCATGTGATCTGTGTTGGCGTGTTGGACACACACACCACACACACACACATACACACACACACACACGTCACACACGCGTCATGTGATCTGTGTGACGTGTTGCACACACAACACATCACGCACACACCACACACACACACAATACACACACACACGTCACACACGCTTCATATGTACTGTGTGACGTGTTGCACACACACACACATCACGCACACACACCAACACACACACATACAACAACACACACACAGTACTCACACGCGTCATGTGATCTGTGTGACGTGTTGCACACACACCACACACACACGTCACACACACGTCACACACGCGTCATGTGATCTGTGTGACGTGTTGCACACACACACCAACACACACACACACGTCACACACGCGTCATGTGATCTGTGTGACGTGTTGCACACACACACACACACACACACCACGTCACACACACGCGTTCAATGTGATCTGTGTGGACGTGTGCACACACACACACACACACGTCTCCACACGCGTCATGTGAATCTGTGTGGCGTGTTGCACACACACCACCACACACCACCACACACACACACACACCACACACCAACACACCACACACGTCTCACACACGTATCATGATGATGTGTGACGTGTTGCACCACACACACACACACGTCACCACGCGTTCTGTGATCTTGTGGCGGTGACACACACACCAACACAGGAGTCACACACGCTCGCACCACACGTGTTGTGATCTGTGTGACGTGTATGCACACCACACACATCACGACACACCACACCACCACACACACACACACACACAACAACACGTGTGTGACGTGTTGCACACACACACACACACACACACGTCTCACACGCGTCATGTGATCTGTGTGGCGTGTTGGACCTTGCAGCTGTTTGGGTCGTCGAGCCTGAACACAGATCTGTCGCTCTGATGATTAAACTCATTCTTCTCTCTGTTCAGTGTGTGAAACTGCACCAGGGCACGGCTGTGCCATGCACTGGTGGTGCAGTGGTTAAGAGCTTGCACATGTGTGGTTGCTGCCACCACTGTGCCTACACCCCGTCTCTCCCCCTTTCACGCTATGATTGTCCTGTCAAATAAAGACAAATACAGAAATACATATGAAGCAATAGTTCAATAATACAAGGAGGTTAAGGCAAAAGCCCAGTGGTATTTGTTTATATATTAGATCCCCTTTAGCGGTCCCCTAATTGACAGCTACTCTTCGTGGGTTCCTGTTGATTTCCGTGATGCATTTATGCCTGATATAATGAGTCCCGTGATACGCCAGGTTTTGGATTAGACCTCGGCAGTGACAGCAAATACGAGAAGCTTCAAAACCTTCATCACTGTCCACAGTTCTGATCTGAGGTGTTTTTGTTTTGTTTGTTCCCTTTCACACGTACTTATGAGTCATATACTGAAGTCGTGCGTGTGCGTGTACACCAGCCACTGTGCCACAGTTTGGCCTGAAGCGTGCCACGCCTGGACTCGGATTGTTTGCTCTCACACTGGCCAAACGTGCCTCGCTTCAGGGTCTTTCAGGCATGAGCGCAGTTCAACTGGCCTAGTTTGAGCACAACCTTTCAAGTCATTTTACCACAATAAAGAGCCTTTGAGCAAAAGCAAAGAAATGTGATTTCCCTCTTGAACTGGCAAACGCTAAACTACGGCTGTACAGGAAACCTTTAGTTTCAACATGTGCATCTGATGAGTCTGAAATGACTTGATTTTAAAAGGTCCCATAAATCTAACCCAAGATAATACTTTGGAGACAAACTCGCCTTTTCGTCTGTGAAAAGACCTTCAGAAAACATTCAGAGACGTTCAGAGACGTTCAGAGACGTTCAGAGACATTCAGAGACATTCAGAGACATTCAGAGACGTTCAGAGACGTTCAGAGACATTCAGAGACATTCAGAGACATTCAGAGACGTTCAGAGACGTTCAGAGACATTCAGAGACATTTAGAGACGTTCAGAAACATTCAGAGACATTCAGAGACATTCAGAAAACATTCAGAGACATTCAGAGACGTTCAGAGACATTCAGAAAACATTCGGAGACGTTCATAGACATTCAGAGACATTCAGAGACATTTAGAGACGTTCAGAAACATTCAGAGACATTCAGAGACGTTCAGAGACGTTCAGAGACGTTCAGAGACGTTCAGAGACATTCAGAAACATTCAGAGACATTCAGAGACATTCAGAAACATTCAGAGACATTCAGAAACATTCAGAGACATTCAGAGACGTTCAGAGACGTTCAGAGACGTTCAGAGACGTTCAGAGACGTTCAGAGACATTCCCATCGTTTTACAGATAACGCTGCTGCGCCCAAATACATAAATCACTTCTCAAAGGGGCCATTATGCAAAGAGGGAAATCGTCACAACCTTGAATTGATTAAAACAATTTATGAGAATATGCAATACAAAATGGCGCTTGCGATGTCATTGAAAATACACATTTGGTACAGTGCATTTGAGCCCTGAGCCAGGCACACTCAGCTCCGCTCTGGTCATCTTAGTCTACACGCCTTACTCCCCACCCGGACCCTCAGACTGGACTGGATCAGACTGGGATACACACAATCCCAATGTCTTAGGGTTCATGTCCTCAGGTCCTGGGTCCTGGGTCCTGGGTCCTGGGTCCTGGCGTCTTGGGTCTTGGTCTTTGGGTCTGGTCTTGGGTCTTGGGTCTTGGTCTTGGTTGGTCTGGGTCCTGGTCTTGTGTCCTGGGTCCTGGGTCTTGGGTCCTGGTCTTGGTCTTGGCTCCTGGGTCTTGGCTCCTGGGTCTTGGCTCCTGACTCCTGACTCCTGACTCTAGGTCCTGTGGTCCTGGTCCTGGGTCTTGGGTCTTGGGTCTTGGTCTTGGTCTTGGTCTTGGGTCTTGGGTCTTGGGTCTTGGTCTTGGTCTTGGGTCTTGGTTTGGGTCCTGGTCTAGGCCTGGTCCTGGTCCTGGCTTGGTCTTGGGTCTTGTCTTCTTGGGTCTTGGTCTTGGGTCTGGCTCCTGGGTCTTGGGTCTTGGGTCTTGGCTCCTGGGTCTTGCTCCTGGGTCTTGGCTCCTTGGTCGGCTCTGACTCCTGACTCCTGACTCCTGACTCTAGGGTCTTTGGGTCTTGGGTCTTGGGTCTTGGGTCCTGGCTCTAGGGTCCTGGGTCCTGGGTCCTGGGTCCTGGGTCCTGGGTCTTGGGTCTTGGCTCCTGGGTCTTGGCTCCTGGGTCTTGGGTCTTGGGTCTTGGCTCCTGGGTCTTGGCCCCTGGCTCTAGGGTCTTGGGTCCTGGCCACTTTCATTTATTCTACATCGGCTCTGACCACTTGTCTGCAGATCATATTTTGATGATGAACCATGCAACATCGGTTGGATCTAGATGTTGCCCTTTTTGATTGAGTTGAGCAGGTTTGATAAATCTTGTGCCGTAAATGCGTCCGGAATGTCAGTCTCCATTAAAAAAATTAAAGTCCAGAGTTGAGCTTTAAGCACAGGGGACCAGCTCCGTCTCTGCACGGGAACAGGCCGTTGTCAGGGAAAACGTTTGCAGTCTGAGGTCGACATCCAGTCAATTCTCTGGCGTCAAGAATATATGTGATGATAATAATAATATAATAATGATCATTTTGATTTATTACAGCACCTTTCAAGACACCCTGCGCCAACAGTGACTCACACAGACCAGGCAAAGTGAAGTGTCTGATGGCCCACGCTGAGACACTTCCAAAAGCCCCCTCCGTTATCTTCTGAGGGCGTTCGCACACCGGACACACGCAGGCTGCAGCTGGAAACGCAGGAGGACGAGGGCTTCCACCGCCTCCAGAGATCAGAGAAACAGCCAAACGAACGTCCACAAACACTGATCGTTTCCATTGCAACCAAGTCCAATATCACTCTGTACTTATCCAAACGCAACAGACATTTCCTTAAACTTCGAACAGATTAAACTACAAGAAGATGGTCCATAACAGCGCGAGCACTTTAAACCATTTCAGTGTCGTCGGCGTAATAAAGCCTCTTTATTCATTACGAAAATAGTCCTCTCTCTCTCTGTCTCTTTCACAGAGCGGGGTTATATAAAGCACATATTCTGTCAGGCATCACTTTGAAGGCATGAATTAAACATCAGCGGCACAACGGCGTCACGCGTCTCCCGTTCCCGAGCGTTCGTATGTGTCTTGACGCCTCATTGGCCCGATGTCGCTGTCGCGCTCACGATCGAGCTTGCCGTCCATTTTCATACCAGCGTGCGAAATCGCGTGCATTTCAAGTCCAATCCGGCCCCTCGCTATCTCCTTCATCAGCCATCAGCTCCGTGCGACCTTCTCCGCTGCATCTTCTGCTCCGTGACAGTTACGGCCGGAACGTTGACGAATGAAATAAAAATGAAGTGGTGTGTCGAGGCCTCCAGCGCAGAATAAAGAAAGAACCATAATGCACGACGTAACCTGCGCAAATATGGCATAGAGGTCATTCCACAACTGTTACTTAGCAACCAGATTATAAACAAAAGGCAAAGTCCATTTAAATCACACAATAATTAGGATTTGACAAATAATGACACCCGAAAACACATTCATTTTGTTAAAAGATTGTTTAAACTGTCGTAAAACGGTGTAAGTTGCGCGCACATTTTCCCTGCATTTTTGGTGGAACGGCGCTTTTTGATGACATCACAGAGGGATTCTGATGTAGAACTCGGCTCTACTTCCAAACTGCAACTTGACTGGTGTAAAACTATAATAATGATGTACCGCACACCGAAAAACATCATGATTAGAGAAACATGAGAACTTTGGGTTAGTAGTTGTAGTAGTAGTTCAGTAAATGTATTAAAGTACACCTTTTAAAAATGCATTTACCTGTTAAAACTTACATTTTCCTGGGTATTTTTTATCTTTTGCCTATTTTCGTTAGCTCAAAACCAAGACTCGAACTATAAACGTAGCCAAGATGTTTCCATAAAAGGACTAACAAAATAAACCTCTCAGCCATTTCAAAAAGTATTTCTTAAAGTACAGATACTTTACGTTACTTTCCACCACTCATTTGAACCTAACTGTGATACCAGCAACACAGAAGAAAGAAAAATGTGATGGAAACGGCAAAAATTCCGATTTGCAGAGTCATTTGCTTCTGTTCTGTTCCGCTTTCGTTTCTCGGACGCCTTCGTAAAGTCGTGCGGTCTCGATAAGCGTCGCCTTGCCCGCGCGAAGGGCGGTTGTGCGGTCGTGTCTTTGGCTGGAGCTGCCACTCTCCGTCCGGCTCCTCCCGTCATCCGTCAGCCGTCAGCCGGGGTCGTGACCTCCTGTCAGTCGGGCGCGCTGGTGCAAATGAGTTCTAATAAAGCCTTAAGAACGGCCCCATTAGCCTCAGCTCGCACAGGCTGCCAACGTAGAGCGAAGTGAACCAGACGCAAGGGCCGAAAGCAAAAAGACCAGCAAAACGAGGTCAAGTTTATTCAAAAAAAACGTCATCACTGCCCCAAAGTGCTAAAGCCAATGCAAAAGTGTCTTTAAAAGAGATTGGAAATTCTCAACAGACGTGGCTTTTCTAATGTCGATGGGGAGAACGCTCTGTCACCTCCTGAGCTCGGACCAGTCCAGCCGACAGTGGTCAGAGGACCTTAATGCTCTGGCCGGGTTGTGCCAGGACAGCGAAGTAAGGTGGTGCCAAGCCATGAATAGACTTAAAAACAAGCAACACAATTTTAAAGTCAATTCTAAAAACAACAGGCAGCCAGGGCACAGGAGTGATGTGGTCAAACAGCTGAGCCGTCTCATTTTGGACCATCTGAGGGCGGTGGACGGAGGACTGGTTCAAACCGAAATATAGAGCATTACAGTCGTCCAAATCAGTGGTGGTGGTGGTCAGTGCAGGCACTACTTTTTCAAACTGATTTGTGGGAAAGTAGCGTTTAAAGAAGCTGGTTTTAACTACTGCATTCATCCACCCTTGAACAGACATTTCAGTAGAGAACCAGATGCAGCAGTTTTTGGAGTCAAAGCAGGTGTATCTGTGCATCATCTGCAAAAAATGTGAAATCGGATGCCACCGTTTTTAAATATGTTGCATGTATTAAAAAAAAAGAAAAGAAAAGAATTGGACCTAAAACCGAGCCTTGCGGCACTCCCCAGTTCAGTGGGGCTCTCTGAGATGTGAAGGGCCCAAGGTTAACAGAGACGCACCTATCTGTCTGATTTGAACCATTTTAGCACCGCCCCTTTAATCACATGACGGGATATTGAGATGTGATGGTCCACAACAGTGTCAAAAGCTGCGGTTAATTAAAACGTATAAAAAGAGCCATTTCTTTGCTGTGAAGGGATTTGAGAACGATTTGGAATTTTTCACAAATGTCAAAATAAAAAAAAATAAAAAAAAAAAAAAAGGTGCAACTGTAATTGGGCAAATACCAGTTTTCTAATCATTCAACACAAACGTGAAGAACTGTTCGCTCAGAGCTGGATCCAGGATAAATCACGAACGGCACAACGTCTCTCTGCAGCACGTCGCTCCCCAAAGCCGGCGCACTTCTGCCGAGTCAGTGTCTCTGCCTCACGATCTCTGTTTCCCCGGCGCCGGCGTTCCAGCCCTCAGCCCATTCACCAGAAACGCTTCAAATTCAACAAAAGCCATTAGCGCTGCGCTGGTACTGTTTCAATTATTTTAATCCACTTAGTGCTGCAGAGGAGTGAGAGGAAGCGGGGCGCGGAGACGAGCGCGGGGGAAAGACGACAAAAAATACAAGCGTTAATGCGTCCAGACTGAGAGAATTTGGAATAATAATAAACGATTAGATATTTAGGTGCCATTAGTTAAAAAGGCCGGCGTGAAATTCAATATTATGGCGTGGTTAAGGGTAAGATAAGTAGAGCATTATCGATAGTGCAACTTCAGTACGATAGAAAAAGGGTAAAATCATGACTTCAAACGGACTAAACAAAGGAACTACATGAGTATTAAAGGGCCATTTATTAAAAAATGAATAATATCTCATTAGTTGTTTTGGAGATGTGCCCAATTTGAACGTGGATTATACAAGTATAAAGTGATATTTCTGCCCTTTTGTGGGTAATTTTGT
Organism: Chaenogobius annularis; assembly: GCA_015082035.1. NCBI lineage: Eukaryota > Metazoa > Chordata > Actinopteri > Gobiiformes > Gobiidae > Chaenogobius > Chaenogobius annularis. The sequence goes on along the minus strand of BJKM01000492.1, from coordinate 392,991 downwards.
GGTCACTTTTAAGTTTGAGCGTGGGGAAAATGGTGGTTTACATTGAAACGATTGCTATTAACCCCGTTTGATATTTCGCAAGCGTGAGACCTCCTGTCGCGGCGTCTACGATCGGTCTCACAAAAGCGCTCCTCAAGGTGCAGCACAGGAGCTCCTTATTCTTGCTTTTATTCGGTGATTTTCCGCGAACGCAAAAACACACCGCTAGCATGTAGCGCTAGCCTCAACTGACCGCCGCAACCGCAGCGGCGTCACCACACTGAGCTGGAGCCGCAGACAAACTCGGATCGCGTCGTGCTCGGTCTTACAACTTAAATCTTGCATCCATAACTCTTACATCGACACTCTTCAGACTAAACCGGACGATATATGAAGTCATATCTCCATGTGCTTCTCTTAGTCGTATGTATATATTTACTCAACCTGAACTTTCCTTTGCTGTATTCATGGGTAGCAACTTCCGGTGCAACATCTTGAGAACTTTGTGTCTTTCTTCAAAAGACACAACATTTAGTTTTAAATGGCTAATCGCCATGGCAACGGGCCTCATTTCTCCTCGTTCTGAAACCCGTGCATAAAAGACACCGGCTTTTATACAGTTTATGTGAGCGTTTTGCATTGTAAACAAACCAAACCAGGTCTGAACCAGGACTAAAGCAGGTCCAAACCAGGACTAAAGCAGGTCTAACCCAGGTCTAAACCAGGGCTAAACCAAGGCTAAACTAGGACTAAACCAGGTCTAAACCAGGACTAAACCAGGTCTAAACCAGGATTAAACTAGGACTAAACCAGGGCTAAACCAGGGCTAAACTAGGACTAAACCAGGTCTAAACCAGGACTAAACCCGGACTAAACCAGGACTAAACCAGGACTAAACCAGAACTAAATGATGGACTCCACACTCCGGTGCAGAGTGTGTCACAGTGAACAGATGGAGAGAGAGCGAGGACACAGAGGGACTCTTCTGCACCTCTGCTCTGTGCATTTTAAACACTCTCTCTCTCTACATACTTACATTTCTGTAAGTATTTGTACAGTAAAACCTAAAAATAAATCAGGATTTTGCCTATATATATATATATATATATATATATATATATATATTTAAAAACATCATAATTTAACTCATAATCTCCATGAAATAAAACAAATACAAATGTCAAATGTAATGGTCAGTTGTGTTTAAACCGGTCTCTGACTCACATGTGTCTGAGGGGCTTTCATTTGCCAAAACCACATTGTCTGTTCATCTTCCTTCACACGGGGGGTCCGTCCCAGTGAAAGGCTCCATAAGCGACTTTGGGATGATCTTTTTGTGTCTTCAGCCTCATGATCACAGAGCGCAGGAGCTGTAAACAGGTGAACGGTCGCTAACGATGACAGAGAGCTGTTCTTGTAACGCGCTGTGTCTCGTCTGATGTCGTGGCTAAACGCCGTGATTGACAGGCGCAGTGGGCCGCGGCGGCGCCGTCTGTTCACTCCCACAGTAATTAGAGTGACGAGAGAAGAGCCCGCCCCTCTGTCTCCCCTCTGTCCCTCCTCTGTCTCCCCCCTGTCCTCCTCTGTCTCCCCCTGTCCCTCCTCTGTCCTCCTCTGTCTCCCTCTGTCTCCCTTCTCCCTCTGTCCTCCTCTGTCCCTCCTCTGTCTCCCCTGTCCTCTCTGTCTCCCTCCGTCTCCCCTCCGTCTCCCCTCCGTTCCCTCTCTCTCCTCGTCCCCTCCGTCTCTCCTCCGTCTCTCTCCTCCGTCTCTCCTCCGTCTCTCCTCCGTCTCTCCTCCGTCTCTCCTCCGTCTCTCCTCTGTCTCCCTCTCTGTCTCCTCCTCTGTCCTTCTCTGTCTCTCTCTGTCTCTCCTCTGTCTCCCTCTGTCTTCCCTCTGTCCCCCCTCTGTCTCTCTCTGTCTCTCCCCTGTCTCCCCTCTGTCTCCCCTGCCTGGTCTCTCCCTGTCCTTGCCTCCCCCCTGCGTCCCCCCTCTCCATGATCTTGCACATATTTACATATTTATTGCCAGATTTTAGTCCTACAAAAACAACATAGATAATAACATTTTAAATATAATTTAAAATGTCTCCAGGACTTTTGCGCCGGTCAATTCGAATTGGAAATCGCGGTCATTTCGTGCTGTAAGTAAAAGCGAAATCAATTTCCGTTTTTCTCTTTTCTGTTTGAGGGAGCGGACGCGTCGCCAGCACAAAGTGAGGAGAGGAAACAGATTAGTGTTTCCCTTTTCTCCGGCTTTAAAAATGTCTGTGTCGGGCGGCGCTCGCGGCGACGGCGTTCTTATCGCCTCCGCGCTCGCCTCGCTATCTCAGCACCAGCACAAACAAAAACATTTATTCAGTCGCGGTTTGTGCCGTGAAGTTGAGTTTCTCACTTTGAGGTTTTGTAAGCTTTAGAGAGCAAACGACTGCATATTTGTGAGCCCACGTGACACTACTTATACTTATATATATGCGGTAAGTGGTCATAACGTGTGTTTGGTTTTATAAGATGAATGACTACATGTATTAGATGAACTACAGTATATTTTGTGTGGTAGAATTAGCATAACAGCATAAAAGCACTGGCATTAGCAGGGCCGGCTCTCGGCAGAAGTGGACCATTCACTCATCAGCATTTATTTGTTCCAAAAACGATAAATATTCATCAGTAAAGGGGGTTCTGGTGTCCTCCCCCTAATTTTTTTTAATTATTGTTTTTTTTTTAATAAATCTCGTGTCATTTACAGTATTATGGTGGATTTTTAGATCTAATATTTTCCCACATTATTTGAATAGACAAACACAACATATTATAGGCTAATTCTTTACTTAGATTTTCATTTTTCTTCATTTTATTTCAATATATTTTAACTAAGAGAAGAGAACCATTGTACCACACCGCTTTGCTAGTATAAAAATACGTATTTTAATGGACTGTCACTGAAATAAACGATCAGATAAATTAACCGTAACGATTTGGGAACACTAGGGCAGTAGACCTTTGTCGTTTAGTCGAATAATCAGTCGATGGTGTTTTCGGGAGTGAACTGTGAGTTTAATTAGCATTTTTACTGATAAATACACGGTTTACTAGTAGTTTTATGTTGAAATGTTTGTAATTACGTCCTCTCCGGTAATCCGGTGGTCTTGTCAGTCCTGTTTGGGCACAGATACGCGGTCGGATCTTAGAGAGACTGCCACTAGTCCCCGAACAGATGCGCGGCTATTTGTCATTAGGCTATTTTGGGTCAGAAATTAGCATAACTGCCTGAATTTGCATCTGCATTTTTGGTGCGCGAATAATAATCAGGCATTCACAGCGGCGGATGTCAAGTCAGAATGAGAAAATAATGGGGTTCAGTTCTTTTCGGGGCCCCATTGTGACCAAAAATTAGGGAAGTGGTTTGTTTTGAATTGTTAATTGCGGATGGCAACCGCCCCAATTTCCATCACAACACATGGGAAGATGTAAAGAATGAACGGATTAAAAGGTGCACTTTTCTGCTTCTCTCCACACGTTGTTTCAGCAATAAACGCTTGGGATGGGCGATATATCGGCCCCAGTATCGGTCGATATCGAACGATTTTTGGCAATATCTGTACATGCCGATATTGGAAAAACTGGAAAATGGGAATGGAAGAGCAAGAGCAAGAGTTTACACAATCATGCAACGAAAAACAAATACAGATACATATATTCTGTTATTTATTTATAAGTGAAAGGTTAATTTGTGAACTTAACTTCAATTTAAACGATTTGAGGGTCTTGTTTTGGGATTTTGACTTCTAAATACTGGTTATCGGCAAGAGCAGCCAGTCAAATATCGGATATTGGTATCGGCTCAAAAAAAACAAACAAATCCATATCGAATCCATCCCTAATAAAAACACGTCAAATGAATGAACTGAATGTTAAATAAGTGTAATGCCATGCTGTGTCACATTCCAGGCAAAGCTCTCTCAGACGCCGGGCCCGAGGTGGCGAAAAGGCAGGGGAGCAAAGCGGCTTATTTCCCATTTGATTCACACCAATTATCTGCCAGATGCTTGTGGGGGAGGGGCGAGCGAGGCCGGGATGTCGAGGAGGAGAGAGAGAGAGAGAGAGAGAGAAATTAGACTGAGAGAGGAGAGAGAGAGGGAGAGCGAGCAGGATGTACAAGAGATTGGGGGGTGAGAGAAGACGAGACGGAGGGAAGCAGAGGGCGCGGCGCAAAATATCGACAACAAACTGAACATTGAACATTGAAAAAGTCTGGTTTTCCTTTTTCAGCCTCAGTTCGTAGTTGTTTGGTCTTGATTTGGGCTCAGTTAAGGTCTTATTTTGACAGCGCTTGACTTAATGCAACGTTTTTCAAAGCCACTGGCCCTGGATTCGTACCCGGGCCTATTACGTTTTAATCACGATCTCAGCAATTCACAAACGACGTTCAGTAGCTCCAGTTCTGTGGCGTTTGCGAGACGTGGCTCGAGCTAAGAGAAAATCGTCAGCTTTTCCAGGATTGACTTAACGTCTCTGCCAGGGCAAAAAAAAAAAAGAAAAAGTCGGTCTTGGTGCGGCGATGTCGCGTCGTCACTGAACACGGAAACGGCCTCGGCGAGCCTCCCGGAGTTAGAGAATCAACCGACGAAACAGGCATCGGTTTTCGTTTTCACCTGAGTCTATGTTGTCCAATCATCTCGGCTCAAAAGTGTTCCGGGAGCCAACGAGAGCCCGGTTCGGGGGAGGCCAGTGGAACCATGGCCAAACAGGTAGAAGAGGATGGACGAGAAGAGAAAGTAGAGGGGAAAGACTCGGGAGCACGAGGGAAAGGCGAGAAGGTGGAGCGGGACACAAAGACTGGAGAGCGAGGAGGCTAAAAAAACGTAGAAGATAGAGAGAATAAGTTAGGGCAGAGAGAGAGAATGTAGATCGGAGCAAGCGTCGGATGAGAGAGAGACGATAAGGCTTTCTCGTGTTCGGAGGAGGAGGAGCAGTGGAGCAGAACTGTCTCTCACCACTGCAGCTCACAGAGGAAACGTCAAACCCACAACAGCAGCAGCGGCGGCGGCGCGGCGCGCGGCGGCGTTCGCCTCTTTGTGGACTTTTGATCAAGAGACGACGCCGCGGAGGACAAGGAAACGTTTATAAAGAGAGAAACGCGCTCACCGAGGATTACGCGCCGACTGTGAGAATCACAATTGAACACGTGTCTGTGTCAGAGATGAGCTAATTCAAAACAGATACAAGATCAGCATTGTGACAAATTCGAATGGGTGTAAAGCACGTTGATTTCAATGGTAGAGACCTGTTGTTTTCCACTCTTTCCAGGCATTGTGGTCTATAGTGACCCGTGCCGGACACTACTTTTCACGGTTCGTCGTCGCGAAAAGTGATTTAGCGTTAAAAGTGACGTGCGACAGGCTTTTTACGATGTTCTAATTTTGACTTTGTTTGGTGTATTTAAACCTGTTGTACAGACAGATTATAGTTTTGCACCAATCGAGTGAGTCAGGAAGACAGGAAACAGTGACATCACACCAGGCACACTTAATCCAGTCTAAATTTACGCATAATTTACACAAAGAAACAACTCTTTTTCTTTTTTTTTTTTTAACATTAATTCAACAAAATAAAGTTGCTCTCATTTTTATTTGTCAAATATTAGATGAGTTTTGGCCCAGTGTTTGCTGGGTAATTATACTACTGTGATGTCATCAATTACAAACAGGAAGTGGAATTATAAACCTACAAAAAACAGAGCAATGTAGTGTATTCTATCCGATGCCACTTCACAAGGGGCTTTGTCAGCACAGAAGACACTCGAGTTCAGGACCCCAGAGCGCCGTGCATCTTCATCTTAAAGCCACAAACCACTCTATTGAGATGGTTTGAAAGAGGAGTTAAGGAGGCCATCTTTGTTAAAAAAGAGAATCATTCCTTAAATCGTAATGGAGGTTTAAGATTCAACCTTCCCGTTGTTTATAGTGGTTTGCTGAAACCCTGGAGACGCCCGGGGCATTCGGATGTTAATCAGGTACTCAATGATGAGGGAGCCAAAGTCAGTGGACAATTGGCCCATCTCGGGGCTGTTGGGAAACAAATCTTACACAGAGGAGGATATAAAACCTGAGTTCCAAGACTCGATTTGCAGTTTGAGAATGACTCTTGGATGAGAGTCGAAACGAGTCCAGATGATACAACTGAATCTTTTTCTACAATGGAACACTCCCGGACAAATGAGGGATTACTCCGACAATTATAGACCTAAAAAATGTGCTACTCTGTGATGACAAAATTCAAAATATATTTATCATAATTGCATTTTAGTTCAATGAGTTGTCCGACTTGTCCTGGGCACTTTAATTTCCGTGATTGTAATATAACGCACTCTTGTGGCTGTAGTGAGTGTCCTCGTGTAGCCTGGCGTGGACTTGTTAAACACAGCTGAGAGTGATGAAGGAGGAGCGACACATTTATCTCCCGCGCCGCTCTCACGCTCTGATCGGACAGAGGGCATCTGAAGGGCGACGCTACCAGTTTAAATTATTCACGTTTGCTTCACACTATCTCCTCCCGCAGCGAGCGCAAGGTCAACATGAAACTATAAATAACACACTGTTTGGACTTTTACAAATGAAACGCAGTGGACGGAAAGGAAAAGTACAGATGACAGACGTAATTATAGACGCTTCAGGTGTTTGGAAACGAAACCAGCAGCCGGTACCATTCCAGGAGTTAGTTAGCACTAATGTATTTTCAATGGGTTAGCGTTAGCTTCTAAACATCGCAAACTATGGAAATCGAGTGTTGTTTTGACGACCACTCGACCACATGAGTAACACCAGGGCAGAGGTAGAAAACATTACCACGTGTAGAAGTGTTTTGTGTAGCTTGTTACCGTTTAGCCATTAGCGCCAAAATTAGCATACACGCTAATCTAACATTATTCTGGACAATATTGCACCAAAAACTTAGCGAGCCACAACAGTTTGACACTGAAATACATTTTTTCTTTCAGTAATAAGTGAACTTAAGAAACTAGGAAATCAAATTATAAATAATACATTTAATAAGGAATTGTTAATTGTGTTTTTCACTAATAATAGTAATAATCAAATGTGCTATTTACAGTGCACTAACAATATACGAAAAAACAAGCAAAAAGTAGAGGTTGTAGTTAGATATTGATAGTCATTACTCGCTGGTAAATGTACATGAACGTTTAAAAAACACAACGTGGGCTCATGTTAACTGCTCCCACAGCTTGGAACTCTCCGCAGTCTGAACTGAGGTTGTGTGAGCTGGTTTCACTTTGCGTTTCGCGCTATTTTATAAATGAATGAATAAATCATAGCGAATGAATAAATAAATGATAACAAATATAAATAATGAAATTATAAAGATGAATGAATGAGGCTGGCCCTTGTTTACAATATTCCAACAGTCTCTTTACCACCGTGACATGTTGCCCAAGCAGGAAGTAAAATTCCAACCTTAACCAAAACTGATTTTGTTTAATTCATATTATTCAAAACATGCACAATGCATTCAGAGTACAAACAAAAGATGAGACTCAAAATAATGTTCCTCAAAAAACTGAGAAGTGTCTACATTACAAAACTGCATAAAAACACAAAATCAGCACAAGCTACGCATTGCAAAATCTAAAAAACACAAGCACTTTTTGATACTTTTATGAATTATTCACGCTTTCCTGTTTCAACAAAAGAATTCAAAGTGGAGCGATAACAGATGTAGTCTCGTTCCATTGGACTGTACATACAATTTCCCCAGCACAACTATAAGATGAACAAATTCAGAGATGTTGCAGTCTAGATTGTACTCACCAACATTTAAATTGTGTTTGTCAAATGTCTAACCTGTCACTTTAACCAGGCTATGCAACATAAGGCCAGGGTGCCAAATCAGGCCCTCCAAGTGATTGAGCCGGCCCACGACCACGATTTTCATAATAATAATATAAAATAATAATAATAATAATAATAATAATATGATAATAATAATAATAATAATAAATAATAATAATAACAATAATAATAATAAATAATAACAATAATAATAATAATAATAACAATAATAATAATAATAATAATAATAATATAATATAATCAATAATACATTCTTGTTTACTGGTTTTATACTGGGTTAGCTCTAGTTTAGACCTGGTTTGGTCTTGTTTAATTCTGATTTAGACCCGTTTCGATTCTGGGTTAGTCCCGGTTCAGACCTGGTTGGTCCTAGTCTAGTCCTAGTTTAATTCTGGTTAATTACTGGATGGGCACATTTACAAAGCAGTACTGGTAGAGCATTTTGCATGTTATTTCTCACAAAAATTGAATCTATCAGAAGTTATTTTATTGTTTTAACTTAATTTATTGACACTGTGTTGGCGATATTGTGTTACAGTCGTGTCGTGTTGTGCACCTCCGGCCCAACGGTCTCGGCCCTCCAAAAAAATCTGGCCCTCGGGAAAATGAAGTTGATAAGCGCTGATTTAACCCATCAACCTAAGACTGGAGACATTTCCCCAGTCACAGAGTTTCCTCACCCCAGTCCCCCCCCCCTCTGGTACGGTCGCCCTGCCCCCTTCTCTCTCCGCTCTCTTTTCCTTTTCTCTGCTCTAACGATTGTGTTGTGATGTGCCACAGCAGCCGCCTCCCCGCGCTCTCGCCTCCAATTCCCTTTTTCTGATTTCTCTTTCGCCTTTTCTTTACCTCCGCTTGCCTTTTTTTCCGCCGCTCCCCTCGCCGTGATGAAGTGGGCCCCGAGCATCCGTCCGCGGCCGTAATCACCGCGGTAACTCATGGTCGCATCGCCACGGAAACGGCAGCGCGGCATCCATCACAGAGAGCGAGAGAGAGAGGGGGGATTAGAGAGAGGAGAAAAAAGGGGGTGCGGGGGCCTTCGTAGCAGGACGTGTCAAAAATAGTGCTGGAGCAGAATAAACGGGGCTAAAGAAAGGCCAGGTTTTTAGCAGAAAACAACGTAGAGCGTCAACGATTAATCAGAATAGTGGATTATTAAAACAATTATGTGATCATTGTAATTGTTGACATCTGATCCAATAAAGTACTTCTCTTTTTTTTGCATTATTGTCCAGGATAACGTTTACTTCATTTAAGAAATGTTTGCTACGAGGTTGTTAGCGTGTATGCTAATGTTGGCGCTAATCGCTAACGGTAACAATCGACACAAAACACTTCTACACGCGGTGATGTTTTCTGCCTCTGCTCGCGTGCGGTCGAGCGGTCGTGAGTCGCCAAAACAGCCCTCGGTTTTCATAGCTTACGATGTTTGGAGGCTAACGCTAACTCACCCACTGAAAATACGTTAGCGCTAACCCTCCATTTTCAACTACAATGAAGCAGAATAAAGTGGTCCAATGGCACAAATTTGTTTAAATAGCTAAGAATGCTAATGGCAGCTGTGTGATTAATGCGTCCGCCCTGCTAGCGCCACCTGCTGTGTTTTAGAACCACTTCCGCTGACTTTTCTGAGGAAACGCCAGGTCAGCAACATCTGTTAGAACACAACTGTTGGGACTCAAGGACAAATATGACGCATTAACTGTATTTTTATTGGCCTTTAATTATGCTTTTAAGCACATTTATTTGGCATCACATGTTTTAGAGAATCAGTTCAGTTCCTATCATTTTATTGACCAAATTAAGCAAAAATATGATGCAAAATGTGCCTATTAGTGTTGTAGTGTTGTACATGTACTACAAGGTCTCTATTTTGATTTCAGTACTCAAGAAAAACACAGAACCTGAGGATATACTGTATGATATTTTGAGTTTGGATGTGATTGTCCGATGAGATATATTCTTTTACATTTTTACTGCTCCCTCCGTTCTCTGTACTGCCATCTTGAGGACGAAAGCTGCATGTTTATTGTGGGGGCGTGCCAACAAAAAAGTCTCAAAACAAAGGATTCTTTCTCTTCTGTCACGTCCCCAAAGACCCCATTTGTCAATAAATGTGTGACTGTGGTCAGGAGGGACCAGTGGATTTACAGAGATCACTCCAGACTGAGCTGTTTGTTTCCGCTCGTTAGCAGCTAATGCTAACGCTAGTTTATGTGCTATTAAGTGGCTCTGCTAATAAACGTTAGTCTACTCGCAGACAGTTTTAACAAGCCTAATTTCCAAATGTCTAGGTGTTATATTTTAGGATCAGACACACAGTCCGTGCTCTTGAAAGCTTTGAGGGCGTGTCCGGTGCAGAGGGCGTGGCGGAGGGCGTGTCCCGGTGCGAGAGGGCGTGTCCGTGCAGAGGCGTGTCCGGTGGCAGAGGCGTTCCGGTGCAGAGGCGCCTGAACGTGTCCCGTATGCGGAGCTCGTTGACGTTGAAATGTCCACAAAGGTTTGTTGTAGAAGCATCAAAGCCACGACCTTCTGTCCTCTTCAAGTATCAACCCTTTTCATTTCAGTTCAATGCTCTGTTTTTCACGACTATCGAATGGAGAGGCAACAGCATGTGCGGACTGTCAACAACAACAACAACAACAACCAACTTAAGTCTGAAACCCATGAATAGCTTGCGTCTGTCCCTGTGCTTCTGCCACTGGCTCTAAAATGGAGGCCGTAAAAGTCCTCCCTGATTTACAGCCGTCGCACTCGGCAGCAGCAGAGCCCCCCCATCAGACGAGAGCCCCATCAGGACGAGAGCCCCCACGGACGAGACCCGCGACGCAGCCGCGAAACGACAAAGGACAGCGGGACGTTCCGATTCTGATTCCGCAATGATAATAAAACCACACCATTATCAGACAGTAACGTAACAAAATAACAGACAACCGTACATTGGACCAAAGCTGGCGTGTGCACAGACGTGTTCATGTGTGGAGTAAATACGGCCCTGGTCCAGCCTCTTCATCGTCCTGCTGTGTCCCCCGCCATATGCCTTCCTCCTCGCCTCCTCTTCTCCTCGCCTCCTCATCTCCTCTATCCTCCTCACCTCGTCTACTCTACTTCTCCTCGAATCCTTTCCTTGTTTCGTCTCCAAATGATCAATTTTTAGAAAGCGCCTCTCACAGTTTCAAAGATATTTCAGGTTTCTAACTCTGTCTCCTCCTCCCCCCTCGTCTTCCTCGCCCTCTCCCCTCTTCGTCTCTTCCTCTCCTCACTCTTTGGTACCATCTGGCCTGCTCTGGCAGCTCCTCTCTTCACTAAGCACTAAACACTTCTCACTCTTCTCTATAACTAAGCTAAATGTGTCTGCGTTTCAAAGGCATGTTCCGGAAATGCCGAGCTGTGATAGTGACTGAGGTAATCACGAAACATTTTATTGATCAGATTATTGATTGGAACAGATGAACTGCCCAAATAAGGTCAAACAAAAGACATAAATATTGAATGAAGACACAGATTGAGACTGGACGATTTTTTGCAAATAAACTGAACTAACCAACTCAATAAATTGGGACTAAAACTGATCATAGACCAGTTGCACTAAGGGGCCAGGACAAAACCTGGTCTAAATCAGGACAAAACCAGGTCTAAATCAGAACAAAACCAGGTCTAAATCAGGACAAAACTAGGTCTAAATGAGGACAAAACCAGGTCTAAATTAGGACAAAACCAGGAGAAAGCCAGGACTGAACCTAAAACTCGTGGTGAGGTCAGGAGTAGCTGGAGGATATTTTAGATCAACATTGTGATGGCCCTGAGGGAACCCAAGCAGACGCAGGGAGAACGTGCAAACTCCTGAGGGAAAGAAACAGGTATTTTCAATAAAGAGGTAAAAGCAGCTTGACTAAAATGCCTCTTTTTCTTGGCTTTATGAAATGCTAATGAAACGCTAATGGAAGTGAGTTGTGGTTTGAATGCGAGAACAAAGCTTCAGAATGACAGCGTTTAGCGGCGTTAGCCTCAGAACAGCAGGAGCGCAAACCCTCGCAAATAAAACCGCTTTCCTTAATGTTTCTTAATGTCTTTGACTTTCATTTCTTTTACGCGTCTCCATCTTTGTGCGTTTGGTCTCATTTCCGTTCCGTCATTTGCTTTCTGGAGTCAGTCCATTTCTTATGCAAATGCTTGGATAAATCGCACATCATTTATGCCTCGTTCAAACGGAGAGTCGAGAGTCGTGCGGGCGATGTGAACAGTGTTGTGTTGCTGCAGGGTTCGGCCCGGGTTCGGCCCGGGTTCGGCCCGGGTTCGGCCCGGGTTCGGCCCGGGTTCGGCCCGGGTTCGGCCCGGGTTGAGCTCTAGTTTAGGCATTATTATTATATGTACTGTATTATTCGTTTAGCGCTAATTCTGTCCTTGGTTAGGCTAGATCTGTTTAGTCTTCAAGGATCAGTTGTCGTTGATTTGGTCCAGTTTACAAAAGGTTTTAGACCTGGTTCAGTCATTATTGGTCCAAGTAAAATGTTCAGTCCTGGATCAGTCCTGGTTCAGTCCTGGTTCAGTCCTGGATCAGTCCTGGTTCAGTCCTGGTTCAGTCCTGGTTCAGTCCTGATTTATTCGATGTGTTGAATTATAGTTCAGTCCTGGTTTAGCTTTATATTGATTCAGCACGGGTTTAGCCCAGTTTAACTCTTGTTTTAGCCATAGTTTATCCCTGATTTAGCTCTAGTTTAACCCTTGTTTAGTCCTGTTTTTGTCCTGGTTTAACTCTTGTTTAGCCCTGTTTTAGCCCTAGTTCAACCCTGGTTTAGCCCTGGTTTAGCCCTAGATTAGCCTTAGATTAGCCCTCGTTTAGCTCTAGTTTAGCCCTGGTTTTGCTCCTGTTGAGCACTAGTTTAGCCATGGTTTATCCCTAGTTTAGCCCTAGTTTAGCTCCTGTTGAGCACTAGTTTAGCCATGGTTTAACCCTTGTTTAGCCCTGTTTTAACCCTAGTTCAACCGTTGTTTAGCCCTGGTTTAGCACTAGTTTAACCCAGTTTAGCCCTAGTTTAGCCCTTGTCTAACCCTGTTTTAGCCCAAATTTAACCCTTTATTTGGCCCTGCTTCACCTGCTCGTTCTTCCTCGTCTCCACCACTGAACTCAGACATGTTTCCTTCCAGTTCCTCGCTTCATTCCTCACGTCTCGCTCTTTGTCTCCTCAAACAAAGCTAATGGTCTGTTTATGCGAGCGCTGTTTGTAAACGGATCCATCACGGCCGACGCTCGGGCCCGGAGGTTTTCGGGGGACGAGAGGAGCGATGGTTCGGCCTCGTGTTCCTCCGTCCCACCTTTAGCTCCCGCCATGTTCACGGAGGCCCCGGGAATAAATCACGGCTAATGACAGAAACACCAACACTGACGAGGAAAGGAGGAAAGAAGAGGGGGGAGGGACGGAAGAGCCACTGAATCTAAATGTAGAAATGTCAAAACAAAGAGAGAAGCGCGGGAGGTTTGGGGTTAGATTCCTGTTCCTACTATGAAGCGCTGAAGTTCATGACGAGTATTTGAGTAGTCGAACTTGTCAGCGGTTATTATTTCCACTGTACATCCAGACTTTTTTAGGTTTGGTTTAGTCAGGATTTTGACCAAGATCAGTTTGGATTTAGTCCTGGTTCAGAGGTTTAGTTTCAGAAGAGGGAGAATGAGGAAGAAGAGGGAGAACGAGGGAGAAGAGGGAGAATGAGTGAGGAGGAGTGAGGAGGAGAAGAGGGAGAAAAGGGAGAATGAGGGAGAAGAAGGAGAATGAGGGAGAAGAGGAAGAAGAGGGAGAACGAGGGTGAACGAGGGAGAACGAGGGAGAACGAGGGAGAACGAGGGAGAAGAGGGAGAACGGAGTGAGGAGGAGAAGAGGGAGAAGAGGAGAGACGAGTGAGGAGGAGAAGAGGGAGAAGAGGAGAACGAGGAGAACAAGTAGAACAAGGAGAGAATAGGAAGAAGAGGGAGAACGAGGGAGAGAGGGAGAACGAGGGAGAACGAGGAGAGAGGCGAGACGAGGGAGAAGGCGAAGAGGGAGAATGAGGAGAACAAGTAGAACAAGGGAGAATGAGGGAAGAAGAGGGAGAACGAGGGAGAACGAGGAGAAGAAGGAAGAAGAGGGAGAACGAGGGAGAACGAGGGAGAAGAGGAGAAGAGAGAGAACGAGGTGAACGAGGGAGAAGAGGGAGAATGAGGAAGAAGAGGAGAAGAGGGTGAACGAGGGAGAGAGGGAGGAGGAGAGAGAGCGAGCAGTGCATAAATCACAGGATCCGGGTTTTCCTTTGGGCTGATGAGGACGGACAGACGAGGAGATGGAAGCTGACGGAAAGAGACGGACCAACGAGGGGAGGGAAAACCCACTGAGAGAGGGAGAGAGAGAGGGGAGAGAGGAGAGGAGAGAGAGAGAGGGAGAGAGAGGGAGAGAGAGAGGGAGAGAGAGGGGAGAGAGAGAGAAGAGAGAGAGGAGAGAGAGAGGGAGAAGAGAGAGGGGAGAGAGAGAGGGGAAGAGGAGAGAAGAGAAGAAGAAGGGGAGAGAGAGAGGAGGAGAGAGAGAGGGAGAGAGAGGGAGGAGAGAGGGGAGAGAGAGAAGAGAGAGAGAGAGGGAGGAGAGAGAGGGGAGAGAGAGGGGAGAGAGAGAGAGAGGAGAGAGAGGGAGAGAGAGAGAAGGAGAGAGAGAGGGGAGAGAGAGAGAAGAGAGAGAGAAGAGAGAGGGAGAGAGAGAGGGGAGAGAGAGAGGAGGGTGAGAAGAGAGAGGGGAGAGAAGAGAGAAGAGAGAGAGGGGAGAGAGAGAGGGGAGAGAGAGAGGGGAGAGAGAGAGGGGAGAGGAGAGGAGGGAGAGAGAGAGAAGAGAGAGAGGGAGAGAGAGAGGGGGAGAGAGAGAGGGGAGAGAGAAGGGGGGAAAAGAAGAGAGAGAAAAAGAGAGAGGGAAGGAGAGGGTCTTGTGGCTTGTGCTGTGGTCATCGTGGCTTTAATCTTGAAAACTGGGATTTTGACTGATGAAGAGCTGCGTTTAGAGCTGCGTTTAGAGCTGCGTTTAGAGCTGCGTTTAGAGCTGCGTTTAGAGCTGCGTTTAGAGCTGCGTTTAGAGCTACGTTTAGAGCTGCGTTTAGAGCTCGAAGTGACGGTGAACGCCTAAATGTGGTAACGTTTGGTCAAAGAGCTCAAATGGAGGCAGTCGAGCAGAAGCGTTTGACTCGAGTGAGTTTGAGTTTTTTTCATGTGCATTTTTTAACTCGAAACATGTTCGCGAGGACCATGAACGCACCATTACGCGTCATATTTTCCTATTATTGGACGTCGTTTTGAGGACTTTTGATCATTTGTCATATTTATGGCTCAAACACAGCAATGGAAGGCTCTAATAATTCCTCTGATTTCTGCGTCCGAGTTAAACTAGGTCACGTCTGGCTCGTCACCTCAGATGCACCGCGCTGGAGACTCTAAATCCAGTCTGCTCCAGAACCTGCTCTTCATGAGAATCCAAACCATCGACTTGAGCGAGAGCCAAACACGCACAGCTCGCAGGCCGACACCCCATTTACATCAGCGAAAAACAGATTAAAATCACCCACGCTGCTCTGGTTATTTCATTTAAGCCATTTTCTTTGGACGTAAAAGGTCAAATTTCTCTTGTACTCTGAATTTGAACTATCAAACTTAGGGATAAAATAGTGATCATTGGAGAGTGCAATATACATGTGAATATGAGTGGTGACAAGCACACTCTGCATCTTGTTCTAACATATGGAATAGAGATCACTGACGTACTGGTGTAGGTCTAATATAGGTCTAGTATAGGTCCAATATACCTCTAGTATAGGTCTCGTATAGGTCTAGTATTGGTCCAGTATTGGTCCAGTATAGGTCTAATATAGGTCTAGTATAGGTCTAGAATAGGTCCAGTATAGGTCTAATATAGGTCTAATATGGGTCTAGTATGGGTCTAGTATAGGTCTAGTATAGGTCTAGTATAGCTCTAGTATAGCTCTAGTATAGCTCTAGTATAGCTCTAGTAAAGGTCTAATATGGGTCTAGTATAGGTCAACTATAGGTCAAACAAAACACATCTCCAGGTTTGGATGAGGAAGGAAGCAACATAATAACGCAAAAGAAAAACATCCAGAATTGCAGAATAAAGGCATTTTAAGTTCAACGTAATTGGTTGCTTGAGTTCAATCAGACCCAGTACATTTTTGGACCAATATTATGAAATTTCCATGCCAAAACGTAAAAACCAGCTGAACTCTTACCTTATCTTATCTGAAGTTGTACTGGACCAAAGAGTTTCCACTGAAGAAAAGTACTAATCCAAACCAGGTCAAGTCTGTGAAAAGAGAAAATACATTTGTTTTCAATTAGCGCTGAGAATGATTAGTCAGAATAATCGCGTGTATTCGACTAATAAAATAACTGTAGTCGTATTTTGATCATCGTATGAAAGGATGTTTATAACAAAGACAGTGGCATTATTAGATAAAAATGTCAAAAATAATTAAAAACATTTCGGATTTTTACAATACCTCTTCCCACCTGTGAATATATCATTGTATCTACACTTCATTTAAATATTGCAATGTAATGTTTCAATTGTAAATGTTGTTGTTTTTTATTGCTGACATTGTTTATGAAATTTGCTGTACAAATAAAGTTATATTGGATAATTATATAAGATTTTTTTTTTTTTTTATGCATTTAAATTGTTTTGCTTTGACATTAACTGCGTGTAATAAAAGTGTTTCTAAAATGTCGACCCACGAAAAAACAATCACATTTTTAGGCAATGTCTCCAAATAAACAAACAAACAAAGCCAGTAACAAAAAAAGGAGTGTAATAAACAGGCGTAGGTTTGGCCTGTATTTGACTCGCAGTTGGAGCAGATCCGGCTTTGATCGTTCAGGCGTCGCCGCGTTAAAGAAATGAGCAGCAGCTAATTCATCAAATGTCAAATTAAACCCCATCACAGGCTTTTCAACAGCCGTGTTCACATCTCGTGTCCAATTACAACCGATTCACCATTTTTCTACAGCAATCACGCAGACAGGTACAGCCCGGAGCCCGTGGGAAGCGGGGCAAATCTCCATGGCAACGGGCCCTGAACTCGCAACCTGCTCCGGACCCGGGTTCCGCCCAGAGCGTGTGTGAAGCTGGGTTCGAGGGTTGGCGAGGTCGCGGCAGGGCTGACAAGAATCCGGGTGACTTTCTACCAGGGCAAATCTCCATGGCAACGGGCCCCGAACTCATAACCTGCTCCGGACCGGGTTAAGTTCCAGAAACGAGACGAGAATCCAACTGAACGAACCGAAATCCAACTGATGACGGCAACTGAGTGAGGAAAGAGAGGACGTGTTGTCAAAAACACTGCAGTCTGACTTAACTTCAGTCATAAACAACGTATGTCTGAGCGTTTATGAGCCACGCCAGAGAAACGCTTCGTCCGACATGTTTTTCCCAATGAACAAAGCGTGTTTCTGCATTCCACTAGTGTCCCCCCCCCCCTTAATAAAGAGGATAACGCTGTCGATTTTACCGCTGTGCGACCATGAGTTCACAATGAAATAAGTGATATTTTCTCCAAGGCGTTAGTCATTAATAAATTTAAACATTTTGCCGTCCGGCGGGGGCTATCACGCGCAGCATCTCTGATGCATTAGTGAGAATAAGCTGTGTGGGCATTTGAGGGAGAAAAAAGGAGGGAGAACGAGCGAGGGGGAGGAGAGCGAGAACAGACAGAAGAAGTGAGGATTCGTATTAGAGAAGCGAAATGACATTTAATGGCTCGCGCGCTTCGTACTCCTCTCTGTGCAGAACAACGGCGCAGACCGCGAACGACCGGGCTGTTGGTCTGTAGACACTTAAAACGCGCAAAGATCACCGTAGAGACCCTCATCGATTACTCAATTCCGACAAAAAGAAGAGTATAATAACATATGAGTCGTAGATTTTAGTGTTGTTTATTTTTGTGTTTTCTGGATAATTTAATGGTTTTTCCGCGCGCACTAGCGTTCCGCGCGCAGTAATCCGCGGCAAGCATTCCGCGGTGCACTAGCATTCCGCGCCCCTGGCATTCTGCGGCGCATAGCATTCCGCGGCGCACTAGTTCCGCGCCACTAACGTTCCGCGGCGCACTTAGCGTCCGCCGGCGCACAAGTCGTTACGCGGCGCACTAGCATTCCACCGAGTTGCACTAGCATTCCCGAGCGCACGTACATTTCGGCCATACGTTCCGCGGCCACTAACGTCTCGCGCACTAGCTCCGCGGGCAGTAGCGTTACCGCGCACATAGCGTCTCGCGGCGCCACTGCGTTCCGCGGCGCACTACTTAATAGGAAGAATTAATATTTCACATGGGTTTTGTGACAAAAATGTTTTACATAATTTGACACATTTATCTGATTGTACAGGATTCTGTCATGTCAAACAGGAAAAGATCCGATGAACGATTAAAATGGGAATTTTCAACTATTAGCTTTAGGGCTTAGTTCCATATTCAATTCATTCTATGTCGACAATTCATTTGATACTGTAAATTGTTCCATCCTGCCTGAAATTAGTCAAAGTGACGCATAGAGTCTTGATTTGTATCTTTGCATCATATCTTATTCTTCGGATCTTCAAGTAATAATCTCGTACCAATACCCTCAAAACCATAGACATCGACAAATACGATGAATATATCCACTCATGTGTTCATAGTCTGGTCACATTATCCTCGGATTTATAAAGATACCAGAAAGTTGTTTGAAAGCTTTTGACAGCGCCAATCGCCCTAATAATCAGTAAATGGTCACGATTATTAGCCTTTTTACCATTCAAAGCGCAACAAGCAACCTTTGTCTCGCACCTTCACACACCAGTTCCACACAGACACTGAGGTGAGGCAGGTATAATTGTCTTGCCCAATCGACCTGTGGACGGACCACTCCACCACAAAATGTTATTGCAGACGAGGGGATTGAACTAATACCAGACACAAAGAATGGACAACGATAAAATGTCCAATGGCTCCAAATTTGTATAACTATCCAAGAATGTAACGGCACTGGCCAGCGCGATACATAACTCGACTATCCTGCGTCTGGTACGCCGTGCGTCCGTCTGGATCCTCCCACGTACGAGGTACTATCAAAACGGCTAACGCCACATCACAACGTACTCTTAACACTCAAATGTGACTCGTACTTGAATCGTTTGTGCTAAAATACAACATCCTTCACCAGGAAACGTTTAAAAGAAAGAGGGAAACGTTGCGTCTCCAATAGAATCTGAAACATAAGCGTTTCATATCTATATTGAACGACGTCTTTTTTTATTCCGCAGTGAATATCGTTGTTGTTTTCCCTGTTTTTTGTTGTTTTACTTGCAACTTTTTCCCACACTAATACACAAACAGCCTTAAATTTGTTATCCAATTAATGCTACAGCAGTTGCAGCTAATACTACTTTATGACTAGGCAAGCGCCACATCACTAAGAACAACTAGATTGTTTTGAGCGCAACGCCATGTCATTACCACTCACGCCTGACTCGACTTGAAGTAGATGCTTAAACAGGACATAATCCTCCATGGAAAATCTTTAAAGAGGAGAAATGTTTGAACGTTTTTTCCCACGACTGTACGGCTGGCTGTATATAACGACTTTATCCACGGTAACAAAACAGTTTAAAGATCATCCTAAAGAGGCATACAAATTTCTCAATGTTTCTCTCCTATAACAATTCTCCTGTTCATTTGTTCCTTAAACCGATCAGTCTTCTTGAGGACGTACTTCTCAGGCTATATTTTGGACTTTTACAACCGTCACTAATTTATTTTGTGGTATAAGAACATCGAGATAATAGATAAGATGAGAACGTCCTGAAGGTTCGTGTTTTTTGTTTTCTAATACACGAGAGAATCGGTAAACTGTAGAATAATATATTAGATTCTAATACCACATCAGGTGATGTAGTATGTACAAGTTATATAGGAAATATACAGAGCTACATAGATAATCCTGTTACTTATTTCCAAACAATGTAACTCTGAACGCAGATCTGACCTCTACTAATATTCGGTCTGAACTAGCTGAGATGCAGGAAATCTGAAAATCCGGGCTAAACCCGTAACTTGTAGCACCATTGAAGACAGAACTTGAAGCGCAACTATATCCAGTGATCTGAACTCGTAGGATCGTCACATCTAACCATGGAACAGACTTGTAACCAGAGAACACTGCTGATAAAGTTACAGGTCATCTCACCATGGGATGGAACCAGTACTAACTGAAGGATGCTTTGAAGAGCAGAGCTTCGACCAAGGACTGAAGCAGACTGTACCCAGGTATCTTATCCAGGACTTGAACCAGCGAAAACCCAGGCTTAACCAGGCTGACCAGAGCGCAAACCAGACTGACAGCCACCAGGACTGAAAGCAGAGATCTTGAACCATAACCTAAGAATGATAATATGAAAACCAGACGAAGGGCCTGTAACCAGGCGCGCTGAAAACTCAAGGAACGAAGGACTGAACCAGGGCTGAACCAGGGCTGAACCAGGACTGAACCAGGACTGAACCAGGACTGAACCAGGTCTACACTTGGTCTAAAAGAAACATAAACAACACTGCAGCGGTAGAAAGAGTCATGGAAATGCAAAAAGTACAGTTACAAAATTTGTTCCAACTATAAGTAAAAACTGCGGCCCAAATTGTACACGAGAAAGTAAAGTAGGCAAATACTACTAAGAGTACTAGTTACTTCGTTTGCGTTCAGTGCAGGCATTTTAAAACGAACATAGAACACGAGACAGAGAGAGTAACACAAAACGGGTCATGAAATCGCGGCACGTTTTGTTCAACGTTTGAGTCCAAATCGGTCCAATTTACATTTTCTTTTTTAATTGTCAGTTAAAAAGTTGGTCCAGTGTTGTTGTTTTTTTTTGTTGGTTCAGTTTGTCATTCATCTCTTTGTCATGGCCTTTTTTCCTGCCGCCAAAATTTACGTTCCAGAAGGTATCCATTTAGTGTGTCCATGGCAGGAGTTCTGAGGCCAAAATACATAGATCCAAAAGTCAAACACAATTTCAGTCATTTCATTTTTAATTTATTTATTTTTAATTTATTTTTCATTTTATTCATTTTATTCATTTTATTCATTTTATTCATTTTATTCATTTTATTTAAATGTGCTGATGATACAATGCAGTTCTAGGTATATTATTAGTTATAGTAATATGACAACTGCTGTTTCTGCTCAATCATTCAACGCTCATTCAACACAAATACTCAATTACAAGTGTAAGTTTAACATCTACTCACAAAAGTACAATTACCCCAAAGAAACTACTCAATTAAAGTAACATTACAATTTATTTCGAGTTCCGTTTCCTCTTCTGCAACGCTTGTCACTCCCATGAAACTGTTCATAAACTCGTGTGACCCTGGATGTTATCGCCATGACACCCGCAGGCTTTTCTCAACCCGTTTGTCCTTGTTACTTTGAAATATATTTTCCCAGATGAGAATATTGCAACTCCAGGTTTTTAAGTCCGACTTGAATCAGAACGCGCGCATTTCTACGGATTTACACATCAGCAAAATGCAAAGAACCTGCTGACTCTGCGACGGAAGATAAACACACGCAAGGAAGTCATTCAGAGGAGCTATTCAACCTGGAGTCCAAAGCCTGGTCTAAAACCTGGTCTCAGCGCTAACCTGGGACCTAAACCTGGTTCTAACACTGCGTCTAAAACCTGTTAAACCTGGTCTAAACTGGGCTAACCTGGTCAAACCTCGAGTCTAGAACCTGGTCTAGGAACCTGGGCTAACCTGGGCTAAACCTGTGTCTAAACCTGGTTCTAAACCTCAATCTAAACCTGGGTCTTAAACCATGGGTGCTAAACCAGTCTAAACTGTGTAACTGGTCCTAAACCGTGCTCTAAACCGTGGTCTAAAACGCTGGCTTAAACCTGGTCTAAACTGGGCTGAAGACCTGGGCTAAACCTGGGCTAATAACTGGGCTAAACCTGGCTAAAACCGGGTCTAAAGTGGGCTAAACTGGGGCTAAAACCGGGCTACTGGGGCTAAACCGGGGGCTAAACCGGGTCTAAACCGGGTCAACCGTGGGTCTAAACCTGAGCTAAACTGGGTAAAACTGGGGCTGCTGGGTCTAGACTGGGGCTAAACTGGGCAACTGGAGCGTGGCTAAACCGGGCTTAAACAGCGGGGCTAAACCAGGGGTCTTAAAACCGGCTAACTGGGGTCTAAACCTGCTAAACTGGGCTAAACTGGGGCTAAACTGGGTCAAAAAACTGGGGTCTAAACTGGCTAAACTGGGGCTAAACTGGAGCCAAACCGGGTCCAAACAGGGTCTAACCGGGCTAAACTGGGGCTAAACTGGGGCTAAACTGGGTTTAAACTGGAGCCAAACGGTCTAAACTGGGTCTAAAACTGGGTAAACCGGGGCTTGTAAACCGGGGCTGAACCGGGTCTGACGGGGCTAAACTGGAAGCCTTAAACCTGGTCTGAAGACGCTGATCATGGAGCTGAGACTGGGCTAAATGGGGGCTTAACTGGGGCTAAACCGGGGCTAAACCGGGTCTGAACTGGGGCTAAACCTGGTCTATATTCAGGAATACAGTAAATGTGGTCTAAAGCGTGGCTAATAACTACTAAACTAATAAAAACAATACACAACCAGATCTGAACCAGGACTTACCCAGGTCTAGAGTGCATGGGATTCAACCAAGACTGAACCAGGTCTTAACTCGAATCCAGAAATGAACCAGTGCTAAATCCGGTCTAAACCCAGCACAAAGAAAGCTAAACAATGGTTAAAGATGGGAACTATAGTCTTGAAGCTAAACCAAATCCCAAATCAGGTCTGAGAACCAGATCTTAAACCAGGACCAGGACCAGATGTAGCTGCACAAATGGCCCGTCTGAAGTCACAGTGGTAAAGGCCTCACTGGCAAGACCACCGAACATGCTCTGTGCACTTTCCACTTTTACGGATCCGCTTGATTGTTTGCGATTTTTTCCCCATTTCTTTTTCCTGCAGTGCAGCGTGACTAGCGGTTGACCGCTTCCAGAACGCTGCCCCGCGAGAGGGGAGGGTCGCTCCCAAAGAAGGGGTTTTACGGAGGTCGAGCTAACTGATGGGGCCCAAGGGGCCTCCCAAGGAGGGTTTACGGAGCCGAGCCGGATTTACCAGTGAGGGCGCCCAAAAGCACCAAAGCGAGGGGTTTAGTCAGCACGCTCATCAGGGGCCCGCCAAATGGGGCCGCAAAGGAGGGGGCCCGCCAAAGGAGGGGTTTACGGACGCTCTGAGCGGGCCCGCGCAAAAGAGCGGGTTTACGGACGCTCTGAGGGTCCCGCCAAAAGAGGGGTTTACGACGCTCTGATGGGCCTGCCAAGAGGAGGGGTTTACGGACGCTCTGAGGGGGGCCGCCAAAGAGGGTTTACGGACTCTGAGGGCCGGAGGAGGGGTTTACGGACGCTCTGAGGGGCCCCGCCAAGGAGGGGGACGCTCTGAGGGGCCCGCCAAAGGAGGGGTTTACGGACGCTCTGAGGGGCCCCGCCAAAGAAAGTAGGGGTTTAACGGACGAACTCTGAGGGGCCCCGCCAAAGGAGGGTTTACGGAGCGCTCTGGGGGCCCGCCAAAGGAGGGGCCCGCCAAGGGAGGGTTTACAGGACGCTCTGAGGGGCCCGCCAAAAGAGAAACAATGACGCTCAATTTGGTACGTTTAAAAAGATCTCAAGTTTGAATTGTACAGCAGAGGCGGTCGGGAGTCAGAGCGTGTGTGTTTATAGGCAGGGCGGTAGCAGAGGGTTGACGGAGGGGTGGTAGAGCGTGGGGGTACAGCAAGGCGTGATGAGTGTGTGTTTAGGACAGCAGAGCGGGTGGAGTCAGAGCGTGTGTGTGTGTTTAGGGACAGCAGAGGCGGGTGGATGTCAGAGCGTTTTTGAGTGTGTGTTTAGGGACAAGCAATGAGGCGGGGTGGAGGTCAGAGCGTGGTGTGTGTATTAGGACAGCAGAGGCGGTGGAAGTCAGAGAGTGTGTGTTTAGGGACAGCAGAGGCGGTTGGAGTCAAAGCGATTTTGTGCTGTGTGTGTTTAGGGACAGCAGAGGCGGGTGGAGTCAGAGAGGTGTGAGTGTGTGTTTAGGGACAGCAGAGGCGGGTGTAGTCAAAGCGTGTGTGTGTGTGTGAGGCGTGTGTGGTGTTTTGGGAAGCAGAGAGGCGGGTGGAGTCAGAGCGTGTGTGTGTGTTTTGGGACAGCAGAGCGGGTGGAGTCAGAGAGTGTGTTGTTTAGGGGACAGCAGATGGCGGGTGGAGTCAGAGCGTGTGTGGTGTGTGCTTTGGGACCGCAGAGGCGGGTGGAGTCAGAGCGTGTGTGTGTTGTTAGGGACAGCAGAGGCGGGTGGAGTCAGAGCGTGTTTTGTGTGTGTTTTGGGACAGCCGAGGCGGGTGGAGTCAGTCAGAGCGTGTGTGTGTTTAGGGACAGCAGAGGCGGGTGGAGTCAGAGCGTGTGTGTGTGTTTAGGGACAGCAGAGGCGGGCGAGATCAGAGCGTGTGTGTGTGTTTAGGGACAGCAGAGGCGGGTGGGGTTAGTATGTGTGCGTCTTGGGACAGCAGAGGCGGGTGGAGTCAGAGCGTGTGGTGTGTTTTGGGACAGCAGAGGCGGGTGGAGTCAGAGCGTTTTTGTGTGTGTGTTTTGGGACAGAAGAGTGCGGGTGGAGTCAGAGCGTTTTTGTATGTGTTTTGGGACAGCAGAGGCGGGTGGAGTCAGAGCGTGTGTGTGTTTTGGACAGCAGAGGCGGGTGGAGTCAGAGCGTGTGTGTGTTTAGGGACAGCAAAGGCGGGTGGGGTTAGTATGTGTGCGTCTTGGGACAGCAGAGGCGGGTGGAGTCAAAGCGTTTTTGTGTGTGTGTGTTTTGGGACAGCAGAGGCGGGTGGAGTCAGAGAAGTGTGTGTGTGTTTGGGACAGCAGAGGCGGTGAGTCAAAGCGTGTGTGTGTGTGTGTGTGTGTGTGTTTTGGGACAGCAGAGGCGGGTGGAGTCAAGCGTGTGTGTGTGTTTTGGGACAGCAGAGGCGGGTGGAGTCAGAGCGTGTGTGTGTGTTTTTGGGACACAGAGCGGGTGGAGTCAGAGTCAGAGCATGTGTGTATGTGTTTTGGGACAGCAGAGGCGGGTGGAGTCAGAGCCGTGTTTGTGTGTGCTTTGGGACAGCAGAGGCGGGTGGAGTCAGAGCGTGTGTGTGTGTTTTGGGACAGCAGAGGCGGGTGGAGTCAGAGCGTGTTTGTGTGTGCTTTGGGACAGCAGAGGCGGGTGGAGTCAGAGCGTGTGTGTGTGTTTTGGGACAGCAGAGGCGGGTGGAGTCAGAGCGTGTGTGTGTGTTTTGGGACAGCAGAGGCGGGTGGGGTTGGATTTGTTGGTGAGGTCAGCACAGTCGGGTGGAGTCGGAGTGAGTGTCGCCGCAGTAACATCACATTTGGCAGCGCCGTGCCTTGTTCTTCTTTTGTCCTCGGCGCTGGAGCCTGTACCCATCCGTCTCATCTGTCCAGAGCCGTCGGCCCCGTCCACTGCACTCATCCCTCACTGTCCCGGGGCTCCTGGGACTAAACCACTCAAGGACCTGCTGCTCACCTGCTTTAGACCTGGTTTGACA
>BJKM01000492.1:330000-365000 GCA_015082035.1 Chaenogobius annularis | reverse complement strand
AGTCTCTCTTCGCCTCTCTCTCTCTCTCTCTTGCTCTCCCTGTCTCTCTTCTCTCTCTCTCTCTCTCTCTCTTCTCTCTCTCTCTTGCTCTCACCTGTAGTTCTCTTCGCCTCTCTCTCCTTCTCTCTTGCTGTCTTAGTCTCTCTTCTCTCTCTCTCTGCTCTCACCTGTAGTCTCTCTCTCCTCTCTCTCTCTCTTCTCTTGCTCTCACCTGTAGTCTCTCTCTCACCTCTCTCTCTGCTGTCACCTGTAGTCTCTCTCTCTCTCTCTTGCTCTCACACTGTAGTCTCTCTTCTCTCTCTCTCTTGCTCTCACCTGTAGTCTCTCTTCGCCTCTCTCTCTCTTCTCTTGCTCTCACCTGTAGTCTCTTCTTCTCTCTCTCTCTTGCCTCTCACCTGTAGTCTCTCTTCTCTCTCTCTCTCTCTCTCTCACCTGTAGTCTCTCTTCTCTCTCTCTCTCTCTCTCTCTTCTGTCCTTAAGTCTCTCTCTCTTCTCTCTCTTCTCTCACCTGTAGTCTCTCTTCTCTTCTCTCTTGCTCTCACTGTAGTCTCCTCTTCTCTCTCTCTCTCTTTGCTCTCAACCTGTAGTCTCTCTCTCTCTCTCTCTCTCTTGCTCTCACCTGTAGTCTCTCTTTCGCCTCTCTCTCGTCTCTCTCTTGCTCTCACCTGTAGTCTCTCTTCTCTCTCTCTCTCTCTCTGTAGTCCTCTCTCTCTTGCTGTCACCTGTAGTCTCCCTCCCCCTCCATCCCTCCCCCTCTCGTCCCCTGACAGAAGCACACTTTGATGTCATGCCACCACATGTTTTTATGATACAAATGAGGTCTAAATTGTTCGTTAAAGCTCAGTAACGTTGTAGAGACATCGTGAAGGGGCTTTGTTTATGTTGAGCTTTTACATTTCTTGAAATCTCTAAAAACCTGTTCAAATCCTCGGATAACGACACAACAATGTGGATAAAGGGCTGGTTTCATCAGCCTCATTGAAAAACAGCCCTGAAGATGCACCAGAGCCTGAGTCTGCAACAGATCAATACTGTCTCCTGCCCCAGAGACGCCATTAGACACAGCTCAGACCAGGGTTAGAGCTAACGTAGACATACTTCAGACACAGGGTTAGAGCTAACCAGGGTTAGAGCTAACATAGACATACTTTACACCAGGGTTAGAGCTAACGTAGACGTACTTCTGACCAGGGTTAGAGCTAACATAGACATACTTTACACCAGGGTTAGAGCTAACGTAGACCGTACTTCTGACCAGGGTTAGAGCTAACGTTTAGACATATACAGCTAACATAGACAAGACTTTACACCAGGGTTAGACTAGACGTAGACACTTTACTTTAGACCAGGGTTAGAGCTAACATAGACATAGACTAACATAAACATATTCACCAGGGTTAGAGCTAACATAGACATACTTTCAGACCAGGGTTAGAGCTAACGTTTAGACATACTTCAGACCAGGGGTTAGAGCTAACGTAGACATACTTCTAGACCAGGGTTAGAGCTAACATAAACATACTTCTAACCAGGGGTTAGAGCTAACATAAACATACTTCTAACAGGGTTTTAGCAGACAGGGTTAGAGCTAACATAGACATACTTCAGACCAGGGTTTAGAGCTAACATAGACATACTTCAGACCAGGGTTAGAGCTTAACCAGGGTTAGAGCATAACATACTTCTGACCAGGGTTAGAGCTAACGTAGACATACTTCAGACCAGGGTTAGAGCTAACGTAGACATACTTCAGACCAGGGTTAGAGCTAACAAACATACTTTCTGACCAGGGTTAGAGCTAACATAGACATACTTTACACCAGGGTTAGAGCTAACGTAGACATACTTTAAACCAGGTGTAGAGTTAACGTAGACAGAGTTGAAACCAGGTTTAGAGCTAATGTAGGCATAATTTAGACTGGGTTTAGAAATAGTTAGAGTTGATGTGTAACAATTACGAATCCTGGTTTAGTCCTGTTTTTGTTTTGCTTGTTTTTTAAAGATTTTTCTGTATTGTATTAGACGGGGCAGATGAGAGAGAAATGGGGGATGAGAGAGAAGGGAGGACATGCAGCAAATGTCAGAGTGGGATTAGAACTCACAACACGGCTGCCGGCTGCACATGGACTTGGTTCTGGTTTAGTCCTGATTTGGTCCTGGTTCGGTCCTGGTTTGGTTCCTGGTTCTGGGCCTGGTTTGGGCCTGGTTTTGGGCCTGGTTTGGCCTGGTGGTTGGGGCCTGGTTTGGTCCTGGTTTGGGCTGGTTTTGGGCCTGGTTTGGGTCCTGTTTGGGCCTGGTTTGGGCCTGGTTTGGGGTGTTTTGGCCTGGTTTGGGCCTGTTTGGGCCTGGTCCTGGTTTGGTCTTGGTTTGGGCCTGTTTTTGGCCTGGTTTGGGCCTGGTTTGGGCCTGGTTTGGGCCTGGTTTTGGGCCTGGTTTTGTCCTGTTTGTGGTTTGGCCTGTTTGCCTGGTTTGGCCTGGTCCTGGTATGGGTTTGGTCTTGGTATGGTCCTGGTTTGATCTTGGTTTGGTCTTGGTTTGGTCCCCGGTTCTGTCCCGGTTCGGTCCCAGTTTGAACCTGGTTTGAACCTGGTTCGGCATTAGCCCTGGACTGAATCCCAGCACCTATAGCCGCGCCTCAGCTGCCTCGGCTCGTGTTTAGTGAATAATTGCTGTGATGGAGACGAGCCCGATGTCCCCGCCGTATCCCAGAATGCAACAGTAATTAGGGGCTTTGAATGTGGCCGCGTGGGGTCGATTAACATTTGTGTGGATTCGGGGAAATACAGCAGAGGTGTGTAATCACATTATGAAGCTAACAGGCTAATTCTGCACACGCCCGCCGACGTCCTCAGCCAAAGTGTGTCGGCGAGTACCACACAAAAACCTTTTGTCCGTAATCGATCACTCCAGAAATCAGACAGTTACAGCTGATGTGAGTGATCAGATTTCTCGCTGATTGTTCAAACAGGTTTTGAAGAGGGAAATTATGCAAAAAAAAAAAATAGAAAAACAGAAAATTAAAAAGGTTATTTTAAAATTCATTGTACTTTCTCTTCCAAATACATTTGAGGTGTTGTTGATGGTCAGATTTCTCTTTGTGCATGTTTACACACACCAACAATCTGATCTCATTTTTGGGTTATCTGATTATTGTAGCCATGACTACCAATTATTCAAGAATATTGACTTTTTACTCACTCACAAAAGTAGTATTTTCGATGCCTTATATATTATAAGTATTTTTCTATTTTTGCTAGTTTCATTAATTTGCTAATTTAATTTTATGACCGCAGTTTCGTTTCGTTTGCACTTTGTTATATTGTAAACATTGTGCGCTTTTGTTTCCCTCGTGAATCTGTAGAGTTTTGTCTAAGATTTCAGATCAAAATTGAGTTTGAAGTGCACATTTTAACCCCGCCCAGGAGCATTGACGTTCAGACAGAAGCTGCGATGGAACGAGGAGTCGGGCAGGGGTGTGTTTGGTCCCCGTGCCTTTTTGAACCTGGAAATGATGTTCAGACAGACGTAAAGATACACAGGAGTCGACATTCGGGGCATCTGGGGGTAACAACGGTTAGCATTATGCGGACGGCACCGTGCTGTTGGTGGAAAACGGCAAAGACCCCCAAGAATGAGTTTAGAATGAGAATGAATTCAACGAAAACGACCAGGTTTATCAGTCAAAATGAGTTAATATAAAGATCTATTTATGTCAGAAAATCACTGATAATGACAAATGTGATGAAGGAATCAGGAGAAGGACATGTCTAAAGTACTTATGAGACCCCTCCACACTGTTCTGCACGGTCAGCATCATGAGTATGGATCAGAAACATGGACTGTTTCACACACGACTGTTGAGTCAGCGTTTCGCGCGGTTCCCTCTTCAAATGAAGCCCGACGTGTATTATTTATCGGCAGCGTGCGGGCCCAAACGAGGCCGATCGCAGACGCGCTAAAAAGTGCAAATATTGGTCCGTTACATGTGCGTCTGCGTTCACAAGGTGGTACACAGAAGGAGTCTCCATAGGAACCGGGACGCTCGTGTTACTCATTCTAAAAGGCGGTGTCGCTGTCGGCCAGCTCGCTCGGACCGCTCCGTGTCAGTGTTCTGCTGCGTGCTGTTCATCAGCTAACAGCCTGTTTCACGCGTCCACACTTCTGCACGGCGGACTTCATGTGGAGTCCGTGTTCACAGGATTGCGCAATTAAGAGCTGCTGTGGCGAGTCCGTGTAATCTTTTCGGTTAGACGCAACTGCTAAACTGAAACTGTTGTGAGTCTTTCCATGCCAGTTCTCCATCTATTGCCGTTTCCTCTCCTGCACCTCGTTTTTCTGTGTTTGTATTGAAGGTTTCTCCTCTCTCTCTCGTCTCTACTTCTCATCCTCTTCTCTTTCTCTCTCCTCTCTCTCTCTCTCTCTCTCTCTGCTCTCTCTCTCTCTCTCTCTCGATCTCATGCTCTCTCTCTCTCTCTCTCTCGTCCTCTCTCTCTCTTTTCTTCTCATCTAACATCTTCTCATCTCTCCCTTCCTCTCTCTCTCTCTCTCTCTCTCTCTCATCTTCTCCTCTCCTCTCTCCTTTCTTCTCCTCCTCTACTCTCCACTCTCTCTCTCTCTCTCCGTCTCTCTCTCTCTCCTCTCTTCTCTCTCCCTCCTTCTTCACTTCCTCTCTCTCTCGTCTCCTCTCCTCCCTTCCCTCCCGTCTCTCTCTCTCTTCCTCCTTCTTCTCTATCTCGTTCTCTCTCTCTTCTCCTCACTCTCTCTCACTCCTTCCCCTCTCCGTTCTCTCTCTCTCATTCTCTCTCTCCCCACTCCTCTTCTCTCTCCTCTCCTCTCCTTCTTCTTCTCCTCTCATCACGTGGCTTTTTCTTTCTCCTTTATCTCTTCTCTCTCTTCTTCTGCTCCCCTCCTGTCCTCCTCCCTCTCTTTTTACCTTTTTTCCCGCTTTTCTTTCTCTGCTCTGCTCCCTCCACTCATCTCTTCACCTACGCCTTTCTTCCTCCTCTCGTCATCGCTTCTTCCTCTATCTCTCTCTATCCCCTCTCCTCTCTTTCTCCCTTCTCATTCTCGTCTCTCCCTCCCTATCCTACTATCTCCTCTATCATCTCCTCTCCTTCCCTCCCCTCCTCACAGTCAAACAGTGGAGACTTGTGTTTCTCCTCTCTCTTCTCTCTCGTCTCTTCTCTCTCTCTGTCGCCCTCTCTTGTCTCTCTTCTCTCTCTACATCCGTCTCTCTCTCTCTCTCTCCTTCTTTTTTTCTCACCCTCCTTCTGACACTCTAGGGCAAAGGTTATATTCTGCTTTCAGGTGCATTAAACGTTATTCATTAATGAGCCAGGATAATTTATGCTTGAAAGAAATACCAGCAAAATAGTCGCAGCTTATTTCACCCATAACTCATGTTCTTTGTGATGATGCAGTCATCCTCAAGTCCGGATATTGTTAGGCAATATTTTGCATCTTCACCGATTAATCTACGACTCGATTATCCCTCAGTTCAACAACAAATATGAAGCGACTCACTCGCTTTAAACTTGTCTAATATTTACTGGTGAGAGAGAAAATGTGTTAAATTACAACGAATTAATCCTGCCTCCTCATTTGATTACAGAAGCTTACTTATTCTCTGGAAACCTAAATCTCGCACATTTAACTCATTGTTACATCGCATTTTTCAGCTGGTTGTCCCTTCCATCTTTGTAGCTCTTTTAAGCACTTATCTAGTTATTTTCGTCGAGATCGAGCTCTATGGTAATGCTGCACGGTCTGGGCCTTTCGAGATTCTTGGTGAGAAAGTAACTCACTTCCCTTTTGGCTCATCGTTCGAGCCAAAACCTACCATCAACTACCACCACCTTTTGTGTTGTTTTCTCATCGCAGGTTCCAAAATCATCTCAATTCCTCGTCTCTCCCCTCTCCATCCACTATCTCTCTTCCCTCTCCATCATCCTTCTCTCCCTTCCCTCCCCTCCTCACAGTCACAGTGGAGACTTGTTTCCTCTCTCTCTCTCTCTCTCTCTCTCTCTCTTTCGTCCCTCTCTGTTCTCCTTTCCCTTCTCCTCCCTCACCACATTCCGCTCCCCTCCCTCTCCTCCCTCCTCACAGTCAGGGTGGAGACTTGTCTCTCCTCTCTCTCTCTCTGTCCCTCTTTCTCTCTTTTCCTCTTCTCTTCTCTCCTCTGCCCTCTCTCCCCTCTCCTCAAAGTCACAGTGCAGACTTGTTTTCTCCAAACTCCTCTCTCCTTCTCTCTCTCTCCTCCCCCCTCCTCACAGTCACAGTGGAGACTTGTTTCCATGGCGGTGGCTCTGGCTCTGTGTTTCTGTTTGTTCTATTCATCAAGCCTCAAAACCAACCTGTTCTCAAAAAACATTTGTGCCCGACGCTTTCATTTCTTTCAGCCGCTACAGCGGTGTTTTATATCTGTTGTTTGAGGTTTCTACGTCCACCACACTTTTCAACATGAACTGAGCCACGACCAGCTTTACTTACCAGTCTGCTTTAACCATGCTTTACCTTTAGTCCTGCTTTTTAGTCTGGTTTTAAGTTTTAGTCTCTTCTCTGCTTTTAGTCTTGCTTTAGTCTTGCTTTAGTCTTTGTCTTTAGTCTTGTCCTCTTAGTCTGCTTTTGCTTTGAGTCTTGCTTTAGTCCTGCTTTAGTCCTTGCCTTTAGGTCCTGCTTTAGTCCTAGGTTCGGTCCTGTCTGGTTTTAGTCCTGGTTTAAGTGGGATTAGTCCAATATTGGTCAGGTTGTATTTAGTCCTGATTTAGTCCAGTAAAGTCCTAGTTTATTTTTATTCCTGACTGAAGCCTATTAATATTAAGTATGTTTTTCCACTGGTTTTAGTCCAGATTTAGTCCAGATTTAGTCCAGATTTAGTCCAGATTTAGTCGTTAGCATATTTAGTCCATATTTAGCCTTCAGCCTTCGCTCGCCGCATTAGTCTGGTTTAGGGTTAGTTCTGTGTTTGTTATGGTTTTGTATTTAGTCCTAACCTTGGAGTGATTTTTACCATTGAAACAATAACCTGGTATATTGATAAACAGATAATTAGGCAATCAGGAGGATAAAATCAATTGCAAAAATAAAATAAAAATCACAATCATAATCAGTCAAAAGTCAGCGATTTCTCTTATTACAAAAAAATGGAAAGTAGAAATTTGGGCGACCAGGTTAGGTTAGTCCTGGTTTTGCTATGGTTTGTTATTTAGTCCTGAGAGTGTCCACAAAATACTCCAGGTTTAGTCCTGTTTCCGTCCTGGTTTGTTGTCCTGGTTTCAATCCTGGTTTAGTCCTGATTGTGGTTTAGAGGTCCTGTTTAGTCCTGGTTTAGAGGAGGTCCTGGTTTTAAGTCCTTGGTATGATTTTATTCCTGATTGAAACTTTATGGGTTTGGTTTGGTTTAGTCTTGGTTTAAGTTTTAAATTTAGACAAATATAATCCTGGTTTTAATTTGATGATTTAGTGTGATTTCGGGAACAATCACTGTCGACCTGCAATGGTGAAGCTGACACTGTAAAACAAGACAAATCTAAACAAAATCACAGCGATAATCAGAAGGGAAAATAGAAAAGAGCCAAAATAGACAGTGACAAGTTTAGTCCATTTATTATTATTTTTAGCACTGAAATCTTGATCAATTATATTCCTTGGATAATATTGATTTAAGTGATTTTTTTTCATTTTTTAAAACATATTTCAGATTAAGTCCTGGTTTAATCAATGTTTTGTGTGTGTGTGTGGTTATTGGACGATTTTAAAGGAATGTGAAACGATGAGGGATGAAAACCAAAACTGTCTCCGCACTACAAGACAAATCTGAACAGAAAACCGAATGACAACGAGCCAAATTCGGTCGATTCGTCGTCACAAACGGGAGAAAGAGAGAAAAGAGAGCGGGAGAAAGCGAGACAGCGGTGGCGACTGTCCATGGTGCTGAAGGGTCGCTGCGCATCACTTGACAAGGACGCGTTCTCCTCCATCCCTCGGTCTGAAAACAACATTTCCTCTTTTCCTCTCCATCCTTCCATCTCCGTGTCTCCCTCTTTCCACCAAACATCCAACAAAGCGAACAAAACCCGACGACTTTCTTCCTTTCCTTCCTTCCTTCCTCTCTCGTTTAGCTCCGCCGTTACAAATGGCCTCTCCGGTAAACCCACACTTCCACGACACATGACGAATTCGCTCGCGGCCCAATTACGCGTGACTCCGGCTCGGGAAACTGTTGAACAAAGCCTGGCGTGTCGGCACGCCGCGTCCAGAAACCGCAATTGCCGCGCGCGGTCCTTCGGGTCGCGCACTCGTTCGCAAAGTTCACGCGTCAAAACGGAGGGAATACTCGCGCGTTCAGACGGTGGCGGATGTGGCCGATTTTTGGTGGCGCTAATGTGCGGGACTTTGAGCCGCGTGCCATCGGATGAGGACGCGTGGACTGTAGATTTGAAATACATTTTTAAAAACGGGTCTTACCGCGTTGGCGTTCAAGTTGCCGCGTTGGAAAATCCGTGACGAAATGCGTGAAATATTCCCGTGCGTAAATCCGAGTTGGAGAGCACCGTGCAGCGGAGCGGGTCGGCCGCGGGTTTGGAGTCAGTGCTTCAGGCAGAGCTCTGGTGGAAGAGGAGGTGGCGATGGAGGAGGAAGAGCGAGGGGGAGAGAGAGAGAGAGAGAGAGAAGAGAGAGGTAGAGAGTTTCGAGAAAAGGAGCTCTCTACGAGGTGTGGAGTAAGACGAGCGGACCAGCGGTTTCCCTCGTCGTCTTTCAGACTGGCGGCGGCGTAATGGGTGATTATGCAAGGTGGGGCTAGGACGCGAGCTGAAGGATGCGGGTGGGGGGGGGCCTGGTGGGGGGATGGGGGGGAGTGATGGTGATGATGGGGGGATGGAGGGAGTGGAGGAGGGTGGGGAGAGGGGTGGAGAGGTGACGGGGGGCGGGGGCCGTCCCTGGGGTGGGGCGAGGGGAGGGAGGGCGGTTGGTGGGAGGGTGTATGTGAGGGGGGAAGGGGGCGGGGGGAGGGGAGGGGAGGTGTCGGGGAGTGAGGGGTGGGGGTCGGGTGGTGAGGAAGGGGGGTGGAGGGGGGGAGGGACGGTCTGAGTCGGGTTTGGAGGGGGGGAGGGGTGGGGGGAGAGGAGGGTGGCGATGGGGAGGGAGAGGGAGAGGAGAGGAGAAGAGAGATAGAGAGAGAGCGAGGGGGGGTAGGGAGGGAGGAAGAGAGAGAGAGAGGTGAGAAGAGCTCTGATGGAAGAGGAGGGTGGCGATGGAGAGAGGGAGGAGAGACGAGAGAGAAGAGAGGAGAGCAGGAGAGAGGAGGAGAGTGGGCGAGAGAGGAGAGAGAGTCAGGAGGAGAGGGGTGCGATGAGAGAAGAGGGGGAGAGGGAAGATGCCGGTGGCGATGGAGGAGGAAGAGGAAGGGGAGGGAGGAGAGAGAGAGCTCTGGTGAAGAGGAGGTGGCGATGGAGAGAGAGAGCGAAGGGGAGGAGAGGGGAGAGAGAGAGAGAGAGAAGGAGAGAGAGAGAGAAGAGGAGAGAGAGAGAGAGAGAGAGAGAGAGAGAGAGGAGAGAGAGAGAGAGAGAGAGAGAGAGAGCGAGGGGGGAGAGGGGGGAGGGAGGGGAGAGGAGGGAGAGAGAGAGAGAGAGAAGAGCTCTGGTGGAAGAGAGGTGGCGATGGAGAGAGAGTGAGGAGGAGGCAGAGTTAGGGAGAAGATGTCTGTCAGAATGTCGGTCCCGTCCTCGATCGGTGGTGATGTTTGTGCCAGCCATTTCTCTGTTATGGCTTTTTTTTTCCTGCTTTCAAAAGTACATTCCAGAGGTATCCATTCACTGTGTCCATGGCAGGAGTTCTGAGGCCCAGGTGCCGACACATTGTCCAAAAATCAGGGTTGATGCCAGCGTCAAAAACAGTCTGCAGCGCCGTGTTGATCTCAGTCTAATATTTCTGAAATGGAAAAAAAAAAATGAGAACAGAACTCTTTCCAAACATATGCTTTTTTTTTATAAACTGTTCATTTTTTAAAATGTACAAATACAAACAGTAACAATAGTGAACACAACGAGTACAAAAGAGCAAAAGACAGACAACAACACAGACATTTAACAAATAGGGACAACAGTCTAGAAACTTCCAAACATGTGATTTTGTGGCGTAAGAAACCACACGCTCCCACTCTTCATCTGTCAAAAACTAAATCACCTTCTCTGTCTCACTCTGTATGTTACTTGTTTTCCGTAAATTAGTACATTTGTGTTTCTCCTTAAAGAGTATTGAAAAAGCAGGATTTTGTGACTATTTTGTGATAATAAAGAAAGCAGCGCTCTGATTGGCTGTGCTGGGTGTCATTTCCTGGATATGAAACTGCAAAAGGGACGAGTTGGACACATTTAAAGTTGGCACATTTAAACGCACACTTACACACGCGCTCACAACACACGCGCTCACACACGCACTTAGGCAAGGCAAGTTTAATTGTGGAGCACAATTCGTACACAAGGCAATTCAAAGTGCTTCACACAACAGGACAAAATGCATTTCAAATCACAAAGAACGTGACAGAATCACCAAAACCTTCATTTCTATTCATTCAATTCAACAATTTTGCTGACATGGATCATACATTTTGTCTGTGCTTAATGATCCGCCAGATGGAAACCCAAATCTATTGGGCCACACTGGCAGACACCACCCATATTTATTTGACATTGCCGGCGTAACAGATGTCTCCAGGAATGGGCACATCACTTTTAGATTATTTCCCATCGTATGTATCTTTTACAACGACTATCTGCCCGACGCCTCAACCTTATGTGTGGCGCTTTTGTATCTTTAACGCTTACGCCCGCGCTTACGCCCGCGCTTACGCCCGCGCTTACGCCCGCGCTTACGCCCGCACTTACGCTCCAGAAATCGGATCACGGTTAGATATTTGGTGTGTAAAGAAACAAAGTGAAATAAAGCAGCGTTTGAGGCGGTGGTTGAGGTGTTTTGGGCTAAAGAAACACGTGAGTGACGTCAGAGCCTGGTTTAAAGTGTATTTTACATGATTATTCCGTTGTTATGCTTGATTTCTTCTTGATTGGATCCTCCTGCTGCGGAATAAAATATAATTACAATCATCCACCATTAAAATAAGCATGTTTTATAGATATAGAAACAATGATTAAAAGACAATAAAGAATAACTCACAATGTGTGTGGAGGAAGGATGGAGACAATCTGAAATGCACGGGGAACACGGTCTGGGGCGCCCTCTGCTGCTCATTCAGGGCGTTACAATCTCCACAGCAAATGCCACGCAAAGGTTTTTATTTTTTGTTTTGTGTTGTTTTTGTTGCAATGGTCGTGACATCTCATTTGTACATCTCATTTGTACTTTGAAGTTTATGTGACAAAACGTGAAATTACGCGCAAAATCTGGTACAAAAGGAAACAACGCTAAAAACCAAAGCGGAGCAAGACACACAACCACAACACTTTTGTCACTTGTGGGTTTACCAACACTTTTGCGCAAGTAAAACACTGTTACTTCAATAAAAACATGACTGAAGTAGAAGTAAAAGTAAAGTGTCAGAAACTGGTATAACAAGTACAATTTTCTTGAAAAAGTTATGCGTGAAATGCAGCGGATGTGATTTTAGACACTCTTTTGAAC
Source organism: Chaenogobius annularis (assembly GCA_015082035.1). Lineage (NCBI taxonomy): Eukaryota > Metazoa > Chordata > Actinopteri > Gobiiformes > Gobiidae > Chaenogobius > Chaenogobius annularis. The sequence continues at coordinate 353,360 of BJKM01000492.1, read as the reverse complement.
AAAACCTGATTAATTAAGCTATTGAAAGCTGAATATCTCGACGATTATGATGATTTTACAATGCAACTAAATACAATAACGTGCTAAAAAAATTAGACTCAAAAGTCCACTTGGAATGGAACGAGTGCAGTTCTGTTTGAATGGTAAAAAACAAAGCAGAAGTCGCTGCCTTGTAATTCAGAAACTTCAGTAATAACAAGAGCAACAAGAAAATCCGGTGACGGAAATATGAAAGACAAATACAAAATATGAACTAAATAAGTTAAAGGCAGTGGCAGAAGAAGTGGTGGTCTCGATAAAGACATTTTTAAATAAATGTCTGGACTTTTTATATGTATATTTGTGTTTGTTCTCAAAGCCAAGACCTGAACCTGTAGGCAGAATGTCACCATGAATGTGTTAAAAACAACAACTACAAAAGCAAAGGAAACGTAACAACAACTAAAAACAGGAAGTACTTTTTAACTTTTTTAACTTTTCAGTCATTAAAAAAACAAAAAAGTACAGGAACTGCTCTCGGACGTAGTAAAAGTATTCAATTTGAAGTCTAAATGACGGGTTAAACCACACATTTGACTAAAACGTATTGAACAAAGCAAAGTAATTGTAATTGTACTTCCTGGTTGGACATGAGCAGCAAATATGACACAGGTAGAGGTCATGCCACAGCTGTTACCGAGCAACCAGACCGTAAACAAGAGCCAAAAAATCCACATAAATGACTCAACAGTTCTGATCTGACATACGATAATACCATAGAACACCTTTATTTTGTTGAACGACGACGGTTTAAACTGTCAGAAAAGCGTCAACTGTCTGTGTCGCACACTGATGACATCACAGAGGGATTCAGCTCTACTTCCTGTCATTTTTTAAACTCTTTGTTTTCTCCAAACTTCTTCACAAATTGCAACTTAACGGAAGTAAAACTGTGATGAATGTTTACCACAGGCGGCGTCCTATAAAATATTAATAATTTAGAGGTGGAAAAAAAAAAAAGCAAAAAGATAAATAAAGTAGATGTAGACAAAGTATTACTGACAGCGGCGTCAAATACTGTATGTACTGTATGTGACTAAAAGTATTTACCAGAGGTTCATTCAGTCAGTGTTACATCAGTAGCAGCAAAAATAATAATAAAAAATGAAACTGTTTATGTTTAAAATGTTATGCCGCATTGCAGCAGTTAGCGTTAGCGTTAGCATTAGCATTAGCATCGAGACACTTTTGGGGAAGTGTAAAGTCTTTGTAAGAGAAACCCCCCACAACTCGCTGTGTTCACGCCTGATCTTACGGCATGTATTCATTTTACACCGACACAAGAGAAAATCTCCACGGTAACGCTGTGTTTTTGAACGAAATGTCCCCAAATAACGCCACAAACGTCGAACCGTCTCAGTATCCGCGTGCTCTTGGCGCCGCGGAAGGAGAAAAAAAAAAAGGGGGCGCCATATTTCCACTTTTTCAAGAGTTTTCCAGAAGGCGTTTCCCGGGCGCCGCGAGTCACGCTATCGTAACCTAATATTATAAGACTTTCGCTGCCCCGCCCCCCCTGGGGAAAAAAACAAAACAGTTGCTCAAATGTACGCCGTCGGTTTGAACGTTAATCTCGTGGTTTTGTTGTTGTCGACGACGCCACAGACGGTTCCGGTTCTCTCCAGGTGACGAGACCTTTTGACGGTTCCTCATTCTTCAAAACTCTTAAGTGCAATCAAACCAATAATCAACTTTGGGCGCCACGAGGGGCTTTTCTTACTGCGTTCTCTGCGATGGTCAATCTCGTGTTTCTTTAACCGCTCTTTCAGGCTTTTTGGTGTTTTTTGTGTTCTTTAAATGTTCTCAAATAAATTCAGTGGGGAAAATGGAGGAAATGCTGACGTCAGAATCATGTTGTGGTCGCGTTCGTTTTGAGTCAAACCCAACGCAAAAAGTTGGATAGTTTCCATTTCGAACATATAAAAAGTTATAAAATACCTAATATGAATTTTTTTTTCGACTGGTTCAGAAGACAAAATGGTAAATGATTTAATAAATTACATGTTCTCACCACGGCACACTGGGTCAAAGTGTAGTATTTTTATTCTGTACAAATCATTGATCAATATTTAATTATGTCAGTGAGTGAAATGACAGATGCATGACTCGTACCCCGCTTGTTTCCATGGAAATGTTCTTTTGGCAATAATATTCCACAGTCAAACGCATCCACGGACAATGTTTTGAAGTATGTTTAACTCTCTATTTCCACAGTTATGCAAATGACTTTCCGCCTCCAGAAAGTTACACACTGTGCCTTTACCGGTCCCATGTTCTCCTTTTTAAGTGTTTTGTGCTTCTAAAACCCTCTGAATAATGGAAAACAAAAGGAGAAATCCACTGGTCGTAACTTCTCACACTGAAGTTACGACACTGAAGCTGGAACAAACGCAGACTCGTGCCAAAGTTTGCGCAGACGCAGCACAAAAACACGCCACGAGAAATTCCAGTTTGCGGCGCGGAGTTTCCAAACGGGGCGGAGCCAAGAGCACACGTGCGCCCGGTCCAGGAAGTGCCAGCGGGTCATCGCGGGTTATTGGTCATTTCTGCCGCACAACATGTCACGGAGCGCTCCCGAGACGCACGAGACGAGCGGCAGGAGCGCAAAGACCCGCAGCAAACGCGCACGTCCACGTTTCCCAGGATGCACTGCGCGCTGTTGGTAGACTTCGCGCACGGAGGCTGTCGCTCCTGCTTCGGAGCGTCGCGTTTGGACGCGCTGGCCGCGGACCGTCACGTGTTCTTGCTTTACGCGCCGCGCAGCGCGGACACCGGCGACGCGAGCGAAACGCTACGGGTCAAAGCGAAAAGCGTCGACGTTCTGGACGATGCCACGGTCGCCGGGAGCTTATACCGCTTCAAACGAATCGCGGACGAGCTCGAGCTTTGCGCCGTGAACGTGCTGACGTCGCCGCGGGGGAAAGAGCTGCTAGATTTGTACCGCGAGCGCTTGTTCACGGACGTGTACGGCTTCGAGTTTGACGTTTCAGCGGCGGAAACGTGCACCTGCGCCGCGTGCCCGAGCCACGCCCCCGCGGACACACCTGGAGAAAGGGTCCGCAGAGAAGTGCAGGAGTTCGTGCGGCAGCTGCCCGCGCGGCAGGGGCTCGTGTCAGTCAGCAGGTCCACGCTCATCCCAGGTGGGTTTTCACGTTCAGGTCCCACGTCTTCACCGCGCGCTAGTTTAAAGGTGCACTGCGTAACTTTTCTGGGAGCTCATCGTTACAGTGTCATTCACGTGTGCTCATTAACACGCACTGTCCCGATCAAATAAATACAACATGAAAGCTCAAAAAGTGTGCACTTTGCGTAGGATTTACACAAAACGTGAGAAACTAAATCATTGCAATGGATTTTTCTGTATTTAATAGAACACAGAACCACAAAAACAACAGAAAAAGCATAATAATTAGACAAAAATAAATGCAAAGAACGAGCCGAACCAGGGAGAACGTAGAGGAATAAAAGTAGAAAAGAAGGGAGTGGCGCCAGAAAAAAAAATAAACAAGAATATAGCATATAAGTTCTGAATTATTGTCCCATTTTGTCATTTTTTTTGTCCATGTTTCTAGTCCTGAGGTTATTTTTTCCCCATTATGAACGTGTCAATCAAACATTAGTCCAGACCGTAATCGTCGGTTTGAGTCATCTTCTTTCGTGAGGGTCTTAGAGGAAACGCATCCTTCCAGAACGGCAGGAAACAGAGAAACGTGCCGTAACCGTTCCAGGTAGACCTTGTGTTGCTACTACCACTACGACTTTTATTTTGTGTTATTACCGTCATTATACTACTAGATTTACCGATGCGCAGACCTCAGGGTACGACATCGTACGATCATTCACGTCACGGTACGATACGTTTGTGTTGGAGGACAGAATCGTAGCTATTAGGGCCGCAGCTAACGATTAGTCAAGCGATTATTCTTTCGATAATCGCAGAAGTCACACGATTTCACCTCATTTCGTGCATTTGCGGCTCAATTTGAGTCTTAAAACTTCTTTTCCTCGGCTCATGACACGTTTAAGGACCTACGTACAGACCAGCGAGGCGATTATTCCATCACTAAATGAGTTGACGGTTGTTGAAATGATCGGTTAGTTGCAATTAATCGATTGACTTAAAATGTGTTGGCAAGACTTTGGTGGGAATCATTTCTGTCTTGCAAAGAATTAAGATATAAAAGCGCTTAATAACACTTATTTCTTCGTGTTGTCGGCACTGAAATGGAGCAAAGGATCGTGGTCTATGTAGTTTCATCTGTTTTTCAACGACAAAGAAGCTTTTTCCTTGATATATTGTGACAGCCCACGACTAGAAATGGTCAATATCGACAATTATCGGACAGCGAATGTGTTAAAACATGTCTTTTAAATGTATTAATTGAGGTTTAATTATCAAACGGACGTGAATTGCCAACAGAAGTGCAGATTTATCATGTTCACAACATTTGACCTCCGTTAACTCTAAAACGATTGACTTGATCTTCGAACAATTGCACATGTTCAATAATCCGTCCGGCTCTACCACTGCATTGTGACGGCTGTTTTTTTTTCCTGGCAGACTGTTTCGGCCACGGCTTCAGCTCTCGCGGCGGTGGCGTGTCGTACATCCCGACGCTCTCGTCTCTGAACCTGTTCTGCAGCAGCAAGCGCAGAGACCCTCGCGCTGTGGTGGAGGAGAACCGACGCAGACTGGCTGTGGCCGCCGGCTTTCACCCCAGACCCATGCACTTTCCCAAGGTACGTGTCTGCTGAACCCCGGCCTCACTCAAGTCTTCTCTATGAGGTTGAGTCCTACAAACATTGATGCTAACACTTTATAATAACCACACTCGTTCATGCCTCAATAAAGCATGAACAAAGCTGGTATGAAACTTCAAATTGTGCTTAATCCTTCAGTAAATTAGGCTTAGAATTAGATCCTTTAAAAAAAAGTGGTGTTAAGTATACGTTGCGCAGTTGGGTGTGTGTAGGAGCTACTTTAAGAGCTGATATTTATGTCTCGGTGGGAGAAAAATGCATTTGGAGAAGGGAATTCAAGACAAGCCGGTTTTTCAATCACCACAATTATTTATGGCCGTGGGCTTTTGGAACCTGCTGTAAACCACAGGTGTGTTTGTGTTTTGTCTTCGACATGAGCCAAAGGGAAGTGATTCTTCTCAAAGTCTCAAGCCCCGCCCCTGAGCATTAGCATGGAGCTCATCTCACGAATAACTGAGATAATGCTTAAAAGAGCTACAATGAGGGGCCAACAAGCTGAAATATACATGATTTATTTATCATTTATTTTCCAATATATCTTCTGTATTAAATGAGAGGCAGGTTAATTGTTGTAATTAACACATTTTCCTCTCACAGTAATATGAGCAAGTTTAAACATGAAAAATACAGTATCGGCGTTTCCTTTTGTTTTTGCTGATAATCAATCGTGATTAATCGTAAAATCATGATATTTGCCCTCACAATAATCGTGACTTGAGATGGCTCTGATCAAAGAACTATTTTGGGTGAATTAAATACACTTTTTTGGCTGTATTCTTTCAACGCATAAATATATTCTGCTCATTAATGAATACGTTTATTGCACTGAAGCAGAATAGTACTTTTGCCACTAGATGTCGCACTAAACCACAAACCTGCAAATCCAGGTCATGTGGTGTCCGGCGGCCAATGGGATCACTGTGCTCCAAACCAGGAAGTTTGTGCTCCAGTGAGTGGGCGTGTCCTCCATGGCCCTGGACTTCCTGTTTGATAATGAGGGATCCACCCATACCACGTGAACCCTCACTCTGAAGGGAAAACTGCACAAAAAGTATGCCCTCTGGTGTTCAAAAGTTCAAACCACTTCTCATTTGATATGACGCTCGAGTGTTACATGTTATACTGTACAAAGGTCTGGGGTAATAAATATAGCAGTGCAATAAAGCCATGAATCATCCACAACACCGAGTATAAGACCACACCAATCCACTCTACTTAAAGTCACTTTGATGATTTAATTATCATACTCACCAGAAGATGTTTGTTTGTCGGTCTGCTGCAGGTGAGACTGTGGAATCATCTGAAAGGATCATTAACTCAGTCATTTATAAAAAAATACTGTTGGTTTTCTGAGGGTTTTCTTCAATGAATAACTTATTAGCTTAGTAATTGCTGCTTGTAACGACTAAATGATCAGTGCCATGTAAAGGCTGCACTGAAGGGGCTGGGTCTACGTAGGGTTGCACTTCTACCCGCTCCTGTTCTTGCAGATATCGAATGTACAATGTTTTTTGTTTTTTTTTAATGTTGGAAGTAAGTGTAGCCCATGAATCGTCTCTGCGCAGGTGAACCATGCCAGCGACGTGTGGGTCCTTGGAAAAGCCGAGCCGGACAGTTACGACGGCGTGGTGACGGACCGGGCCGGGGTGGTCCTGGCCGCTCCGGGCGCGGACTGCATCCCGCTGCTGTTCTCCGACCCGGTCCGCAGGGTCATCGGAGCCACTCACGCAGGTACCGCCGAGGAAGCCTGCTCGGATCAGTGCTGGGACGCGTGGGAATGGCGCGCGGGAAGGCCAGGTTTACGAGGCGATGCAGGGGTTCTTATAACTGCCGCAGTGGTTTCAAAGCTGTGGTGCTGCACTTCCGTCTAAAAGGACAAAAAGCTGATTACGTTGGAAGATGAATAAAGGTCTTGGTGTTCCTTTTGTTATGACCAGAGATGTCAAGATTATTAGGTTCATCAATAATCTTCAGTCACAATATCACACATTTTAAGGACTATCGTTATTTTTTACACTTTTACAACCCCCACTCTTCAAATTCCATCAATAAAATACCAATGGAGAGCAACGATACTTTCTTTTTTTTTAAACATATTTTTTCCAAATCTTATAAATAATTTCCAAATGTTATACATAAATTGTATATATTGTAAGAATACAAGAACTCCTTTTATGAAACGGTGAATACAAATCTCATCTTTTAGAGGTTTCAAATCAATTAACTTTAGTCATTGGAGCAACACTTCAATTCATGAAATGTCCAAAAGAGAGACAAATATTAAAATTGTGGTGTTATACATAATTTTGTCATTTTCACGTGCAAAAAGAATGATTGACAACAAGTTCAAAAACATTAAAACAGCAGAATAAAACACACTGTACAAAGCTGAGTGACTGAACTGTGTGTGAAAAGGTGGGTTGTTGACAAACGTCCTTTCCCCGCAGGTTGGAGGGGGACGCTGATGGGAGTCGCCATGGCCACGGTGGACTCCATGGTGCGTGAGTTGGGCAGCGACGTTCGGGACATTCGCGTGGCCATTGGGTCCTTCCGTGGGAGTCTGCTGTTACACCATGGACCAGAACCAGGCCTCGGACTTCACCAGGATCCACCCAGACTGTGTCCCCGATCCGGAGCGCGTCCAGCCGCACGTCGACATACGCCTCGCCAACAGGTACAGGCGAACTGTGCTCCTGTGCGCCTCCTAGTGTCGTGAAGGGGGAAGGGAGCAACAATGTCCACAGCCCCGTTTCCACCAGCCCAAATGCACTTGGTTAACCTCATCAAAAACACAGATGAAGTACATTTAGCTTCATTCACACTCGTTTGATGAGTCCTGGTTAGAAGGTCCTCTCCCTCAAAGCATCAAAACACTTCTTTTTAAAATTGCAATTGTATTAAAATATAGTTCAAGTGTAATTACTACAATATAATAGTTCATATACAAGTACAAAAATTAACAGAAGAACAACAAAAAATTGAGAAGAAAATAAGAAATAATAAAAGTATGGATCATTCAACTTAATTCAAAACACGTTATTGGCTAGTTCTATTCTAGTTAAATATTTAGTTAGAATGCATTTGATTTGACGGATATTGGGGGTGTAACAATGCATAGAATTCCTGTACAAAATTAGAAAATATAAAATAATTTTAAAAAAATTATAGAAAACATAAAAATGTGTTTTTTGTCTGGACGGCTAGTTCTATTTTTCATGTTTTTTAAGAGAATTAGGCGTCAAAAACACTCCGTTCAGAATTTCCCCGATGTGTGATGTCATCGTCTTCCTATGACATGACTCCGACGGCTGTTGAGCGGTGTTCAAACCCATAAATCATCACCGACAGAGCATTTCTGATTCAAATCTCGCTCTTTACAACTGCGTGGCTGCGGTGACACGTCAGGGAAAGTTAGTTTATCTCACCTCCTGTATGTCATTCCAACTGGAGCCAAAAAGTCACAAATCACTCCTTCTAAAACGTGACAAACCCATGCTGACACATACTCCCAAGCTATGGCACGGCGCTACCTTCAAGTGCACCTTGTGTTCCAGGGTGCTGCTGCAGAACGGCGGGGTCCTGCCCGAGCACATTCACGACGCCACAGTTCTGGACAGGCCTGAGGTGACGCCGTGCACTTCCTGTAACCCTCAGAAATACTTCTCGCACTTTCGAGACGGAGCAAACTTTGGGACTCAGGTCGGTTTCATCTGGATCAGAGACTGAGTCATGTGACAGGATGTACTAGTGCTGAGGTCAAATCCAGCGCCGACAATTTGCTCGATGGAAACCCAAATGAGAGACGTGTGAGGCTCGTTCTACGTTCTGATTGGAGCACAAGTCACGAACACCTCAACACTTTGGCCGTCATGTCTAATGTTTTTGTGATTTAAATAAACTACTTTCCCTTTTAAAACTGTGTGAGCTTCGTGTGTACAATCTACATCTACGACTTCAATTATCATGTTGCATCTTCATACAGACGTGTTCCTGCAATGTCGGGTTTGTTACGCTCTGTTTTGGGGCTCTGGGATTGAAAAAGTTTAGTTTAGTTTTGATTGAAAATATCAGCACTTCAATTTTAGTCATAGTTTTAGTAATTATGATTAAAAAAAATTATATCCAAAATGAACAATGAACGACATGCTCTGACTCTTAAGTGCTCATTTGTTCCTGATTTATCACAGGCAATAATCATGAGGAAATAATCAACTATTATGTTCAGTCACTGTAAATATGGTAAACAAATGTGTACATTTATTTTCCTATTACAGAGCCCCACCACATGATGTAATGTGTGAAAAATATTTAAAATGATGTACTGTACAAATGGAGTTAAGACTACAAAGTTTATCGAGAGCAGCCATTCCTCAAGTCTGACATCAGCTTTTTCAATCTGAAGACATCAATGTATTTCAAACTAAACGTTCTGTCCCCTTCGGGGGGCCACTGCAGTGACTGACAACACTTTGGGAACCAATGGGCTAGAGAAATTCAAAAGGTTCTTACGCTTAACTTTTTTCCAGTTGATGAGTTCAATTTTCTTTAGCCAATTATTAAAGATAATTACATTGCAAATGAGATTATGAATGATTCGATGTGAATGAGACCCTGTTTTGTATCCTGAGAGCTGTTGGAGATTTGAGGAAAGGGCCTCATATGAGTCTGATTGAACTCCGGTAGGATCCAAACCCAGCCACAAGAGTCTCTGTGAAAGGTGGTGTTCAAACAGTGCAGAATGCCCTGGGAACCATCAGGATAGACCTCATAGAAGGCCAGAAATCCAGCACTGGGGTCCAGGTAAAACGCCACATGTGAGGATGCACAGGTGATACGGAACTCCCTCCCTTTGTGACGGAAGGAGTATTGACCCTTAAACACACCTAGAGTCCAGGACTCATAGTTTAGTCCAAACAGACATTCTTTACCGCTTCCTTTCCGTTTCAGGGTTTTATAACAGACACTAATATCCACCCATCCAGGCTGGTCAGGTGCACAGCCCTCCCACTTCACCTCCCAGTAGCACCGTCGAGTCAGAGCTGTGGAGGTGAGGACCTGGGGTCTGGAGTCAAAGCGGTCCGGGTGATCAGGATACGGCTGCTCCTTGTCCACATGTGTCACTGTTCTCTGGTCCTCTGAAAGCTGCAACGCTCTGTGAGCCGTGTTCAGATCCAGACTGAGGTCACACAAGTCTGAGGGACGAAACAGTGACAAGTGAGTTTGGTGATGACATAACTTCCTTTTGACTGGTTCACTGAATGTGAAAATCAGACTCACATTTTCTCAGACCAGGAGTTAACAAATGCGCTCCAAAGGGATTCAACCTGAAGTACAATGAAGTATAGTCAGTTGAAGGATTTTCTCCCCTCTCAATTGTGCACCAAATATAACAAAGGTCATGAGGGGTAACTTCATTCTTGTTACTGAATAGAAAAAATAGAATTAGCATGAAACTGCCCAGACTTATGGGGTCCTCACCGGAGTGTTTCCAGGGGGGAGCGGGGGTCTACTCGCAGACGGGTCAGGAGCTTTGTTGAGGATTCTATATGGTTGTAGCTCAGGTCTAACTCCTTCAGATGCGAGTGGGTGGAGTTCAGAGCTGAAGCCAGGGCTGCCCCGCCCTTCTCAGACACCACACATCCAGACAGCCTAAAGACACATGACAATTGTCATCACTGGATCTCGTATTACAGGAGCTGTTAAAACACCTTGCCAGGCCAGGTCGTTTGGATGAAATTGCCAGTATTATGAACCCTCAGGAGCATATGCACAGGTTTGGGATCTTTGTGGGATAACATTATAGTTTCACCCACAGCTGTGGAGGAGCAGCAGCTCTACTCTGAGCTTGATATATCTAAGGCAGCGCCAAGACGCCCCGCAGAGGACACTTTTTTCGATTGCTTGGATCTGCAAACGTATCGTTTTGCTCATTACCCAACGCTCATGATCATATGTAACCCAGAGTAAAAAATTTCAAGGCAAGTTTATTTGTAGAGCACAATTCATACACAAGGCAATTCAAAGTGCTTCACACAACAGGAAAAAATGCATTAAAATCACAAAGACATGGCAGAAATCACAAAATAATAGTTCAAGACATAAAAGAGAAGAGTGCAAAGAAAAGCATTTCAGTCATATGCACAGCCAAACAAAACAGTTTTTAGTTTAGATTTGAACATTGCCAGAGTAGAGGCCTGTCTCACATCCTCAGGAAGACTGTTCCAGATTTTAGCTGCATAAAACTGAAACGCACATTCCCCATGTTTAGTCCTGACTCTGGGCACCAGCAGGAGGCCGGTCCCTGAGGTCCTCAGAGTCCGAGATGGTTCATATGGCACTAACATGTCCGAGATGTACTTTGGTGCTAGGCCATGGAGAGACTTGTATACAAGCAGAGCTGCTTTGAAGTCTATTCTCTGAGCCACAGGGGGCAGTGCAGAGACCTGAGCACAGGACTAATGTGATCGTACTTCCTGGTTCTAGTCAGGACCCGAGCAGCAGCGTTCTGGATGTACTGCAGCTGTTTTACAGCTCGTTTGGAGAGGCCAGTGAGCAGGCCGTTTCAGTAGTCTAATCTACTAGAGACAAACGCATGGATAAGTCTCTCCAGGTCTGGTTTAGACACTATACTTTTGATTTTGGCAATGTTTTTTAGATGGTAAAAAGCTGCTGATGTGATTGATCTGACGTGGCTGTTAAAATTCAAATCTGAGTCCATTATTACCTCCCCAGATTTCTAACTTGATGTGTAGGTTTTAGAGCGAGACTCTGGAGGTGACAGTTAACACTTTCTCTTTGTTTCTGTGGGCCAAAGACGATGATTTCAGTCTTGTCTGAGTTCAGCTGGAGAAAAGTTGCTTTGCATCCACACACTGATCTGTTGGATGCAGTGACAGAGTGAATCCACTGGTCCATATTCACCTGCCGTCAGTGAAAACATAGATCTGAGTGTCGTCTGCATAATTGTGATAGGACACATTCTCGCTGCGTATCAACTGACCTAACAGGGCAGCATGTAGAGGTTGAACAGAAGGGGTCCCAGGATTGACCCTTGGGGCACCCACAGGTCAGGGGGCATCTGGTCTGAGACTACAGTTACCAATTTCGATAAAGAACTTCCTGTCTTCCAGATAGGACTTTAAACCAGTTTAGGGCAGTGCCAGTGATGCCCACCCAGTCCTCTAGTCTCTGTAAGAGGGTCCCATGATCGACAGTGTCAAAAGCAGCACTCAGATCTAACAGAATTAAGACTGAGGCTTTGCCCGCGTCAGTGTTCAGGTGGATGTCATTTGTCACCTTGACAAGAGCAGTCTCAGTGCTGTGATGAGGTCTAAAACCAATCACAGGCTTTCTGACTGGGTATATAAGCTGCCCTGCCTTCTCTCAACGCAGTTGTGTGGGAGAGAAGCCGGGGGGCCGCGTCTGCAGACCAGACCATGCTTTCTGATGAGGACTTTGTCGTGTCATGTGTGCTCTTGAAATGGAACTGGTGAGTCTCAGTTTGAGCTACATTCATTCTCATTGTTGGTGACTCATTATAGTGTTAGCATGCTATGCTAACAAGCTAATGCTAACATGAGGTCCTATAATATTGTCTGTGAATTCTGATTTATATTTTGATGTCTGTTAATGTAGCTTATGCTTACTAGCACACTTTCGAGCACTTGTATGACATATCGTATTTTGTAAGCTAATGTTAGCCTAGCCTGAGCTTCACATGTTTTATTTGTATTATCTGTGTATACAAGGAGTTTTATTCTAAATGACCCTGTTTATTATTACACTGGCCAGGTGCCCTATGTTGGGGTTTGATGGCGAGCTAGATGAATTGGCCCTGGAGCTGACAACATTCCTAAACCTGTCTACATTGCCATGGTTACAGCTTGTCCTTATTCTCCCTATCTCCCATTCGCCCCATAACCAAAACCTCCAGACATTGCGCTTATTATCATTTCACTCAAAACTCTAACTCGAAAAGGACATTTGCGTTGTGTTGTCTCCTACATCGGGAAACCGACTTTGTTTTTTGTTTGGCAAAGGCCAACATGTACCTGCAATAGTGTCAGATTCTGAGTTCTTTTATTTATCATTTACAACTGGTATTATTTTGAACTGCAGCTTTTTGTATATTTGTTGCTTTTTACTTTCTTTTGTACAATACACATTTCTAACTCAATAACTTCAATTGTTTTTCTTATTGATCCCTGGCCTCCAGTAGCTGTTCCTAGCCTTCTGTACGTAGCCTACCTATTTATTGTCATCCCAATTGTAACCTACATATTACATAGTAATAACAAACACTTGTTACACAAAGGTGAGGGTAAGAACGTAGATCGAGTGCTAAATCGAGAGCTTTGTCTTTCAACTGTCAATCTCACGTGCCATTCTTTCCTCACTCGTGAACAAGACCACTTGAGGCAAGGACACTACACCACCTGGAGGGGACAAGACACCTTTTTCCATTCGAGACCCATGGCTGATTTTCATTCCAGCTGCTTCACACTTGGCTGTAAACCGCCCTGGGATCTGCATACTCCATGTTTTAGGTTTGATGAAGCCATCAGGACGACATCATCTACAAATCAAGTCAGACGCCCTCCGACCCTTGGCAGTGACTACATGCACTGGGAACAGTTCTGCAAACACAGCTCCTGCTCCAGCCATAGAAGGACTAGAGAGCCCTGAGCAGAGACCTTGGACCATCATCCTCCACCGGAGCCTTGCAAACAGAGGAGCTCGCCAACAACTTCAGTGACTTCAGGTTGGATGAAGGACGAATCCGCCTCTGAGTCCTCAGTCTCCGCTTCCTCCTCGGAAGACATGACAATGGGATTGAAGAGCTCCTCAAAGGATTCCTTACATCGTCTGACAACATCCCCAGAGACTTTGACTGGGAACAGCTCTACTCGCACTACCACCACACAGGCTGAAGGCATCCTTTACTTCTGGTGTCCACCACTGGGTTCGGGGGCCATGACAAGCTAGAGACCTCACGTCCCCATCTTCCCCGGAGGTGTGAGTTGAAGACCCTGCTGAAGGAGGTCTCCACCAAACATTCCCAACAGACCCTCGCGATATGATTGGATCTGCCGCGTCTGCCCGGCTCCTCTGCCAGCGGATGCAACTCGGGGCAACCTCCTCCCCCCCAGCAAGGTGACATTCCCTGTCGCTAGAACTGGAGGTTTGTCAACTAGGAATTCCTCCTTGGGGTTGAATAAAATAATTCTGATTCTGCCTGATTCTGGACCCAACCCCTACGGCTTCCACTTTTGGGCTGAGCCTGGCTAAGCACAATGGGCAAAGTCCTTGCTTTCAAGCACCAACCCCAGGACCCGTTTGCCATGGACATTGTTTATGACTCTCTAGTGTGATAAATACATTTACCAGTAGTGACCCAGCTTATCAGGTTGTTCCGCAGCGCCTTTGTTTATTATTATTAGTACTTTTTTCATGATTTTTGTGATGCATCTTTACAGACATTTTTACCAAAACAACTTTTTTGACCCTGATGATTGAGCTCTATTATACTATATATATTATTACTGTTACTGTATATATTTGCTGCATTCTTGTTCCTTGTTTGAGCATTAAACAAAAGAGATAATAGGCTGCGTTCACGTTTGAGACTTTGATGATGTCATAATCTCAGATGGAGTGCAAGCCTCTTTTAAGTCTATGGTAGATTTAAAAAGGTTGAAACTTCTCATTTGTTTGGGACTGGCTCCATAAATCTGTGACTGACCAGAATTCTGACCTGTCCGCCAGTTCAATTTTAAACTAAAGCTATTCTAAAATATTGCGATGACACATACCACCTATTGAACTTTTTTTTTACGGACATGACACATACGGGAGTTGGTCTCACCTGAGGGTCTCCAGTCTGCAGGAGGCGCTCTTCAGTCCTGAACACAGCACCTCCACTCCAGAGTCCTTCAGGAAGTTGTCACTGAGATCCACCAGCATCAGACTGGAGGAGCTGAGGACAGTGGAGAGGGCAACACAGCTGCCCTGGGACAGGTTACAGAAACTCAACCTGTGGAGACAGTTATTACCACACAAAAAACATCTTGTGTGTAAATATTGTATACACAGCGGCTATACATCTGTTTACCTTTGCAAACCATAGCCTATTACAGTTTGTCCATGAACTGTCAGTCACACTACATTTGATACCTTTCAAGTGATCAGTCAGCATTACTTGGGGGGTGAAGCTGGCTGCAGGCACTGCTCTGTTTGAAGCTCTGTTACTCAAGATGAACTTTATTCCAAACTTGGTTTTAACACAATCTCACCATAAAAGACTTAACTAACGTTACAACAAGTGAGTGGATCTGTGCTGTTAAAGGGAAGGTGCAATTTATTGTCCAATCCATTATGTCCAGGAAGACAAGATGACTGGACCGTTTTCAACTAATGGAATCCATTTAAATAAACAAATTATCACAGGAGGGAAATTGAACAAGTCCCATTCAAATAACATAAGTTACATGCTAGCATTAGCAAACTGTTTTTCAGTTGGTCACATTCATCTTTTTGTTGAAAATCAAACACCTACACTGGACCATGAACACCCATTGATCAGAGGTTCCTGAATACAATGATGTTCTCACCCAAGGGTCTCCAGTCTGCAGGGGGCGCTCTTCTGTCCTGAACACAGCAGCTCCACTCCAGAGTCCTTCAGGTTGTTGTAACTGAGGTTCAGGTGCGTCAGACAAGAGGTCTTTAGGACTGAGGACAGGGACGCACAGCAGCTCTGGGACAGTTTACAGGCATTCAAGCTGGTGAAAGGCACAAAGATCACACACCTGGATTACTTAAGACATTTAGAATGTTTATCCGGAAAGATTTCAGTGCTTAACTTTTTTACACATTGTTATGGTACAGTGCTAATTATTTGCCTCAAAGTTCTACAAACCATACCCCATAATCACAACATGAAAGAAGGTTGTTTCGCACATGTTTTTTTTTTTTTTTTTTAAATGCACATGTACAGAAGTATTCACAGCCTTTGCCTTTGCTAAACCCACCAATTACAGCCTCAAGTCTTTTTGAGTATAATGCTACAAGCTTTCCACACCTATTTAAGGGCAGCTTCTCCCATTCTTATTTGCAAAAGGTTGGATGGTGAGCGTCAGTTCACAGCCATTGTCAGATCTCTCAGAGATGTTCAAGTCTGGGCTCTTGGCCACAGTCACAGAGTTGTCCTGTAACCACTCCTTTGTTCTCCTGGCTGTGTGCTTCGTTTTCTTGTTGGAAGATGAACCTTGGCCCCAGTCTGAGGTCCAGAGTGCTCAGGAGCAGGTTTTCATCATGGATGTCTCAGTACACTGCTGTGTTCATATTTTTGTTGATCCTGACTAGTCTCCCAGTTCCTGGTGCTGAAAAACACCTGCACAGCATGATGCTTCCACCACCATGCTTCACTGTAGGGATGGTGCTAGCCAGCGGAAGAGCGGGGCCTGGTTTGTTCCATGACGCTTGCTATTCAAGACAGAGTGCAACCATTGTTTGATCAGACCAGAGACTTTTGCTTCTCATGGTTTGAGAGTCCTTCAGGTGCCTTTTTGCAAACTCCAGGTGGACTGTGATGTGTCTTTTACTGAGAAGTGGCTTCTGTCTGGCCAATCTACCATACAGGCCTGATTGGTGCAGAGATGGAGGTTCTTCTGGAAGGTTCTCCTCTCTCCACAGACATGCTGGAGATCTGTCAGAGTGACCATCGGGTTCTTGGTCACCTCCCTGACTAAGGCCCTTCTCCCCTGATTGCTCAGTTTGGCCGGGCCCAGCTCTAGAAGAATCTTGGTGGTTTCAAACTTTTTCCATGTCCAGATGATGGAGGCCACTGTGCTCAGAGGAACCTTCAATGCTGCAGACATTGTTCTGTACTCTTCCCCAGATCTGTGACTTAATATAATCCTGCCTCGGAGGTCTACAGACAATTTCTCAGACCTCATGTCATGGTTTGTGCTCTGACATCACTGTAAACTGTGGGACCTTCAATAGACAGGTGTGTACTTTTCCAAATCAGGTCCAATTGAATTGACCACAGGCGACTCCAATCAAGTTGGAGAAGCATCTCCAAGATGATCAGGTAAAATGATGTACCTGAACTCAATTTTGTGTGTCAAGGCAATGTGCTTTTTGAAATAAGGCTGTAACAAAGTGTGGATGTGTTCTTATTTTACATGTTGTTCTTTGCAAATCACAATATTGATCTAAAATGGCTTAGTAATAGAAAACTGACTTCCTGTATGAATGCAGCTCCATCCTCGTCTTGTTCTCACCTGAGCGTCTTTAATCTGCAGTGTGTGCTCTTTAGCCCACAACACAGCAGCTCCACTCCAGAGTCCTGAAGACCATTTGCACTGACATCCAGATGGGTCAGACTGGAGGACTCTGAGCAGAGCACTGAAGACAGAGGCCCACAGCAGCTCGAGGACAAGAAACAGCTACTCAGACTGAAATAAGAGGAGATATTAATCATACAACCTTAATGCAAACGCCTATCTATTATTTTCTTTTCCTATAACATTATTTTTTAGATATTAGATGCAGCTAAGGTATTTCGATAATCTTTTTTCAATTCAATTTATTTTTGTAACACCAAAAATCACAACAGCGATTGCCTCGAACAATGTTCATAGTATGACTTTTACACATGCTTCTGTCCTTTGTGGCTTTGCGCTTACATGAGGGCTTCCAGTCTGCAGGGGGCGCTCTTTAGCCCAGAACACAGTAGCTCCACTCCTGAGTCCTGGAGGTTGTTGTCACTGAGATCCAGGTGTGTCAGATTAGAAAACTCTGAGCAGATCGCTGAAGAGAGAGGACCACAGCAGCTCGAGGACAGAAAACAGCTACTCAGGCTGGAATGAGAGGGAAATGTGTCTAGAATTCAAACTTTGTTTATTTTTGGTTTTTTGCACTAGTGGTTTGGTAACTGACAGATTGATTAGTCACCAACTTCATCTGTGTATGCAGGGCCAAAGACTACATTTGACAAATGTGACAAAAACAATGTATATCACGATTTAGATCAAGATTTATCACAATTCATTCACTTGTATCTTTATTTTGTCTACATCATAAGGCAGGCATGTCCAAACTACGGCCCGGGGGCCAAATGCGGCCCTCAGACCAATTATTGTTGGCCCTCCGGCTTCCTGCTAAGTTGGTCCAAACAACAAAAAGTAGTATTTCTTACTGTAAAATTAGAGAAATTCAAGCATTTACATGTTATACTAACCTAATATTAATGTTCCAAGTCTTATTACAGGTGTGGAGGTCCTTTGAAACTATGTCAAATGCAAAATTTCAAATGATTCACTTCATTGTCTGTGGCCCTCTGCTCCGTACAAGTTTCAAAATGCGGCCCTCTGTGAAAAAAGTTTGGACACCCCTGTCATAAGGGAACTAAATCTTCTTCTTCAGAATGTTCACGTTTCATTTCAATTGGCTAAATCCAACTGTCACTCAGAGTCCACAGATGTGGACCAAAAAGAGAAGTGTCTTAACTTAAGCATAAAGCTGTATTTAAGAGAACATTTGTGAATCACGATCTCAATTTGACCAAAATAGCATATTGTCACAGGAATGAATTTCACGATTCAATATTCATTACAACATTGCCCAGTCCTAACTGCAGTCAATGCAAAATATATTGTTGGGTCACATTTGAGCCACAGGAATTATTACTGAACAGGGGTGAGGGGTCACGGTAAATAAACAGTAGGTTTGTTTGCACTGCCTGATGTTGGATACTGGACATTGGAAGGGATGGCCTTACTAATCAGGGGTCTCGCTACGTACATACGTAGATAAATCAAATGGCCCGCCATCCGATTTGACATGGGGGGGAAAATAAACCATCCCTAAAACTCAACTTCATCCCATATTTTAGGTAGCGCCATCATTAAAATCCTACTTCAAATAAGCAAGTCTTAAGCTTCAAAACGCTCAGTGGTTTGATTACAATCAGACTCATATTCACGGAGAAATTAGTTTAATGAGGAAGTGAATGTAGACGCGGCAGAATACAAAGACACACGGAGCGCGCACGTGCGACATACGGCGATCTGCCGCACTGAAATGAAACTTTCTTGGCCAGACCTGACTCACGGGTCAAAAGACAACATGTGTATCACTACACAGATGCACAGAGCATACAGTTGTTATTTTGTCCGCTTTCTCAGTGAGTTTTGGAAGGAGCACACGTGAGCGAGCAGACAACACATGACAACAGCGGAGCCGTAGAAAGCTCACATGAGGGAGGAGAGGGAGTCATGCCAAGGAGCAAGAGGAAGAGACAGGTAGGATTAGAGCGTGATCCTACCAGTTCATGCCGTTTCTGTCCTTCGCAGAGCAGTTTGTTGTTGACGTGACCCAAAGGAAAACTGACTTTTTCCCAGCATTACCATGGAGCTTGTCTTATTATAATAATAATATTATAGTTAAAAAGAGTGAGGTAATTATAAGCTCAACTTTCTAATATTTAGTCTAGTGATTATTTTAACTATTATTTCAAAATATTCATCTGTATGAATGGGTCTAGTCAAGTTAATAAACAGATTTTCTCTCCCCTGCTTTATATTGCGCATCGATACATAATACAATAATTATTATATATAGGCCTATATATATATATATTATATAATACAATATTAATATATATAGGCCTATTATACAATTATTATATATATAGGCCTATTATAATATTATATAATCCGAATGATCTCAGGAGCTATGTTGTCCGGGGCTTCAAGCCCCTGGTAGGGTCTCCCAAGGCAAACAGGTCCTGGGTGACGGGTCAGACAAAGATCGGTTCACAAGCCCTTTATGATCAGAAGAAAAGGGGAGCGGAGAGGGGGGGGGGCTGTCAACCGATCACCACCTGGTGGTGAGTTGGATCCGCTGGCGGCGGAGGAAGCCGGACAGACTTGGCAGGCCCAAGCGTATAGTGAGGGTCTGCTGCGAACGTCTTGCGGGGCTTGATGTCAGCAGGGTCTTCAATTCACACCTCCGGGAGAGCTTCTCCCAAATCCCGGGGGAGGCTGGGGACATTGAGTCCGAGTGGACCATGTTCTCGACCTCCATTGTCAATACGGCTGCTCGGAGCTGTGGTCACAAGGTCTCAGGTGCCTGTCGTGGCGGCAACCCCCGAACTCGGTGGTGGACACCGGAAGTAAGGGATGCCGTCAGGCGGAAGAAGGAGGCCTATTAGGCCTCTTTGGCTTGTGGGACTCCTGAGGCCGTTGACGGGTATCGGCGGGCCAGGCGGGCCACAGCTCGTGCTGTCACAGAGGCAAAAACCCGGGTCTGGGAGGAGTTCGGGGAGGCCCTGGAGGAGGACTATCGGTCGGCCCCAAAGAAATTCTGGCAAACCGTCCGGCGCCTCAGGAGGGGGCAAGCAGTGTTCCACACCAACACCGTTTACGGTGCGGGTGGGGACATGCTGACCTCGACTGGGGATGTCGTCGGACGGTGGAAGGAGTACATTGAGGACCTCCTAAATCCCACTGTCACGTCTTCCGAAGAGGAAGTAGAGACTGAGGACTCGGAGGCTGACTCATCCATCACCCAAGCCGAAGTCACTGAGGTTGTTGGCAAACTCCTCGGTGGCAGAGCTACAGGGGTGGATGAGATACGCCCCGAGTACCTAAAGTCTCTGGATGTTGCAGGACTGTCTTGGTTGACACGCCTCTGCAACATCGCGTGGCGGTCAAGGATGGTGCCTCTGGACTGGCAGACTGGGGTGGTGGTCCCTCTGTTCAAGAAGGGGGACCAGAGGGTGTCTTCCAAGCTATAGCTCCTCAGCCTCCCTGGTAAGGTCTATTCCAGGGTACTGGAGGGGAGAATCCGACCGATAGTCGAACCTCGGATTCAGGAGGAGCAAAGTGGTTTTCGTCCTGGTCGTGGAACACTGGACCAGCTCTATACTCTCCATCGGGTGCTCGAGGGTTCATGGGAGTTTGCCCAACCAGTCCACATGTGCTTTGTGGATCTGGAGAAGGCTTTCGACCGTGTCCCACGGGGTGCCCTTTGTGGGGTGCTGCGGGAGTATGGGGTCCGGGGCCCTTTGCTCAGGGCTGTCCGGTCCCTGTAGGACCGGAGCAGGAACTGTGTTCGCATTGCCGGCAGTAAGTCAGACCTGTTCCCAGTGCGTGTTGGACTCCTCAGGGCTGCCCTTTGTCACCGGTTCTGTTCATTGTTTTTATGGACAGAATTTCTAGGCGCAGTCAGGGGTCGGAGGGGGTCCGGTTTGGGGAACACAGGATCTCATCTCTGCTGTTTGCAGATGATGTTGTCCTGATGGCTCCATCAAACCTGGACCTGCAACAGGCACTGGGACGGTTTGAGCCGAGTGTGAAGCAGCTGGAATGAGAATCAGCACCTCTGAATCCGAGGCCATGGTTCTCAACCGGAAAAAGGTGGCTTGCCCTCTCTAGGTGGGTGGGGAGTCCTTGCCCCAAGTGGAGGAGTTCAAGTATCTCGGGGTCTTGTTCACGAGTGAGGGAAGGATGGAGCGTGAGATTGACAGGTGGATCGGTGCAGCGTCTGCAGTGATGCGGTCACTGTCGGACTGTTGTGGTAAAGAAGGAGCTGAGTCGAAAGACAAAGCTCTCGATTTTCCGGTCAATCTACGTTCCTGCCCTCACCTATGGTCATAAGCTTTGGGTAGTGACCGAAAGGACAAGATCGCAGATACAAGCGGTCGAAATGAGTTTCCTCCGCAGGGTGGCTCGGCGCTCCCTTAGAGATAGGGTGAGGAGCTCAGTCACACGGGAGGGGCTCGGAGTAGAGCCGCTGCTCCTCCACGTTGAGAGGAGCCAGCTGAGGTGGCTCGGGCATCTGTTCCGGATGCCTCCTGGACGCCTCCCTAGGGAGGTGTTTCGGGCATGTCCCACCGGGAGGAGGCCCCGGGGAAGACCCAGGACACGCTGGAGGGACTATGTCTCTCGGCTGGCCTGGGAACGCCTCGGGATCCTCCCGGAGGAGTTGGAGGAAGTGTCTGGGGATAAGGAAGTCTGGGAGTCCCTGCTTAGACTGCTGCCCCCGTGACCCGGTACCGGATAATGCGGAAGAAGATGGATGGATGGATATAGGCCCATATAGTGTTAATAGTATGTTTAGGGTGCATGTTACATTTGGAAATAATGAAGGTACATTAAACCATCCTTGGATCCTTGGCAACTCCATATTAGGCATTTTTACCATCCCGTTAAAAGATTCTGGGGAGAGACACTGCTGATGTCTCCCCCTGAGATGATCATCATGTCTCATATAGGAGGCCAAAGGAAAGGAAGGAAACCTAAACCCCCAGAACCAAGGCTGAAGAGCCTCAGATGCATGCAGGATTACGCAAACATGTTTTAAATATGCACTCACATTGCTTTGTTGCTTGCTTTGATGACCGGAAGCAGCTTCAAGAAAGCATTTGGTGAAGCAGAGTATCTTTTCAGATCAAAAACCTCCATCACTGAGTCCGAGGAGAGCAAAGATGAAGACCAGAGCAGACCACTGGGCAGGACTTAAGTTAGAAAATCTCCCCTTAGTTATGATCTGCTGCATCTGTTGTTCCACCAGTGTGTGGTCGTTCAGTTCATTCAGGCAGTGGAACAGGTTTATGCTTCTCTCAGTGGACAAATCCTCATCAATCCTTTTCTTTATGTATTCAATGGTTTTCCGATTTACCTGTGAACTATTTTCTGTCGTTGCCAGCAGACCTGTAAGCAAGTGCTGATTGGTCTTCAAAGACAGTCCCAGGAGGAAGCGCAGAAACAGGTCCAGGTGTCCGTTTGGACTCTCCAAGGCCTGGTCCACAGCAGAGCAGTAAAACGCTGTCTCAGACTCAGACCCAGGACTCACAGAAGAAAGTGATGTGGACAGAAGGTTCACCCCAGAGCTAAAGAAGGTTTGATGAACGTGAAGAGCAGCCAGAAACTCCTGCACACTCAGATGAAGGAAGCAGTAGACCTTGTCCTGATACAGGCCTGACTCCTCTTTAAAGACCTGATTGAACATTCCGGAGTACACTGAGGCCTCTTTGAGGTTTATGCCACTGTCTCTCAGGTCGAACTCATAGAAGATCAAGTTTCCTTTCTGCAGTTGCTCAAAGGCGAGTTTCCCCAAAGACAGCACCATCTCCCTGTTCTTTGGAGTCCAGGGAGGGTCTGTCTCAGAGCGGCCGTCGTACTTACGACTCTTGACTTTGGCCTGGACGACCAGGAAATGGACGTACATCTGGGTGAGGGTTTGGGGCAGCTCTCCTCTTTCACTAGTTTTCAACACATACTGAAGAACTCTGGAGAGGATCCAGCAGAAGATTGGGATGTGGCACATAATATAAAGACTTTGCGATTTTTTGATGTGGGAAATGACGGCCTCCCTTTCATCCTCAAACCTCTTCCTGAAATACTCCTCCTTCTGTGGGTCAGTGAACCCTCTGACCTCTGTCACCATGGAGATGTACTCGGCAGGGATCTGACTGGCCGCCGCGGGCCGTGTGGTTATCCAGAGTAGGGCAGAAGGAAGTAGGCGCCCCCTGATGAGGTTCACCAGCAACACGT